>JBBMFX010500549.1:0-16821 GCA_037832545.1 Rhabdalestes septentrionalis
TATTTTAACAATAATCATGGTGTGATGTATGTGATATGCATTTGAATTTTATATTTCGAGGACTCCATAAAGTTTTCACTCACATTAATTTTTTTTTTTAATGTACGCTACTCGCTCCTGCTTATGAAAGAAGCTGCGTGTGGGCACATTGTCAACACTTCCACGTCCCAGGCATCCATATCATTGCCTTTGAACAAGGCACGAATTCTGGTCTCATAAAATAGCAAATTCGCTATGCGCCTCACCACACCCCTTTCAGTGACACGCCTGACCCAGCGCATTGCCATCTGCTATAATGACAACAATGATTTCTGCCGGTAAAAATGAACAATGCTCGCACAAAATAGCAATGATGGGTTGCGCCAGTGACAACAGCATGTTGCGCCGTGTGCATTATTGGGCCCTTTCACTTAAACTAGGGTATGAGTCCCGATCCCAGAGGACCTTCACCCCAGGGGAGTCTCTCAATAGAAGTCAGCTCTGTTCTTCATAAGGAACCAACTGCCTTCAGGGGTCATAATACTTGCTACGCATTGCACCCCAGCTCTTAATGTCCCGTCTGTAACATAGAGGAGAGCAGACACACACAAGCTCCTTGTAAGTGGATGCAGTCCAAATTGGAACCTCACTGCCAATAATGTGAACAAGTTGGAGGACGTGGATCATCCACCAAGCGCTACGGGATGTTCCCTTTCTTGGCACGAGTGAGCTGAGAATCGGAGCACATTTCTGAAAGTAGAACTTCTGTTTCTGACAGTATGTGTGAGATTCTATACATCAACAGGATCAAACGGGATAAAGATAGTCCAAACTAAAAATCACAAAAGTTTGTTTTAATATCAACATGAATGTGTTTAACCTTTAGCATTAACCGACAGACTGGATACCTTAGTAAAAAATATTTTAGCCAAGTAATAACAATAACAACTACTTTATTTATACTGCAGATACCATGGACTAGAGCAGGGGTGTCCAAATCCGGTCCTGGAGGGCCATGGTCCAGCACGTTTTTTGGTGATTTCCCTCCTCAGAAACACCTGGTTCAACTTGCCAGTTAATTGTCAGGTTTAGTGAATGTGTTTGAGGAGGACTACCATCAAACTGTGCAGGACCGGATTTGGACACCCCTGGACTAGAGTGTCGCTCAGAGAACTTCATGTGGACTGCAATCCAATACAGAGTACAGCAAACCATTCAAAGAAATAAAAAAAAACAGAGTGTAAACATTCTAACACTCCCGATTTCAGCCCCCCCTTTTTTGTCCTCTGTATTTTCTTCATCTTCCAGAGGGGAACGAATCTCCTTCTGACTCTCCACAGCTCTCCCCTCCTTCTGTAAAGGCAACCGCCCCCATCTTCACATTACATTAATTTTAATAATATAACCTAAAATAAAACACATTTGGCACTTTATCTTTTTGTTGTTTTGGTCATACCATCCAGTTCTAGTTCCAACCACTCATCATTCAGCACCACCAGTATACTGATTACTGCCTGATCATTTGGAATCATTTGCACCTGTTTCTGCACTGGTTCGGGCCTTAAGTTAGCTGTGCTGTTTTGAATGTTTCACACATGGGTAACTCTGTGTCCTGAAACTGGTCAGGATCAGGGGCTGAACTGAAGATGGTAGTCTTTGAAATCTGGAAAACTGTTCCTCACATCTACAACATACAAGTCTGGTTCTCTGGAAGCAATATTTGAAGAACTGAAACATGGCTCAAATCTTTTGCAAGGTACTCTTTGTCTATTTCGCCTTCAGCAGTTTAGCCCCACCTGACATCATAAGGAGTGTTTCAGCTATTTATATTTGTCTAATCATATTGACTCACAAAATGGGGGAGCCAATCTAAACAGCGTGCATTTACATATAACCAATTTTAGTGCATGGTAACAGAAAAAGCCTGTTTAATTCTTCTGATACGGAGAAATTGATAAATGGCTGTGTAAAAACAAATTGCCATATTGGGTACATAAAACCACTTAAAAACCTCATAAATGGACCTCAGGGACACAAATAAAATGCATTAATACAAATGTTGGGTTCCATCAATAAGGATCAATACATTCCCTTTCTGTGTAGTCACTTGATTAATATCGTTTTTAATAGGATGGTATTGTTTAATCACTCGAAATCACATGAAAATACGGTTCAAGTATGGCAAATCCACTTGCACACGCAAGTATAATTTTACTGAAGTTAATTAACCAGTTGCTAATTTATAGATGTTCATTTAATTGGTTCTAATTAATAGCGCCTTCATGGATATTGGCAGACCTGCAAATCTCAGTGACAGCTGGGCAATAGATCACCAGACCATATGTCTCATACGATATAATATGTTTCTGAATGTGAACATAATTATAATATATAAACATTATTGGATGTGTTGATTAAGTAAAGAAGAACATGCATCTCAAATTGCATTAAACCATATGTCTAATATTAATCATTATGGAATTGTTTGAGAAACATGTTTTTTGAGAGATGTCTCACTTGTTTTATTTTATTGGAAAAGTTCTCACTTCTTTAGTGGGGCTATCAGAATTAAATTTTAGGATAAAAAGAAATAAACAGATATTTTGTCACAATTCGCTGTGTAGTGTGACTGGCTGAAAAATATTCTAGAAAAGAGTTCTACAGCCGTATCACTTCCAGCATTACTCTGCCTGTAACCTATCAACAACAAAGTTCATTATGAAAAACAGACCTGCCAAAAAGAACAACATCTGTTCAAACAAATGATGTTCCGCCTTAAATACTGCAGTGAAGCAGCTTAAGTAATGATATTCCACCCCAATCCAGGTCCAACTGAACTTAGCTCAGGTTTAGATGAACTGATTCAATGTCCAGCTGAACCAAATTCAAATCCAACTGAACCATGCAAGAATCCAACTAAACCGAGTCCAAATCATACTGAAACAACAAAACCAAACCAGTGTCCATTTGAACCAGTCCTATTGAACTGAATTGGAGTCTGGCTGAAGGTAGTCCAAGTCCAACAGAACCAAATCTGCGTCCAACTCTATAATGCTAATCTCATCCAAGTGGAAAATGCAGTGACCCTGAAGTTCGTCCCCAAAACTTTAAAGCTCAGATTGATCTGTACAGACACTGTCAGCTTCAGCTATTACTGAACCCATTTAATTCTCGGCAGAAGGCAGTTCAGACAGCTGAAGAAATCAAAAAGAAAAAAGGGAAAGAAAGAAAGATACAGGGGGAAAAAAACTATAGAAGCCCCGTGCTGAACCGCGAGTAAAGGCAGGTTGTCATTCTGAGCGGCCAAATGACAGAGTACTTACCGTGGCCATTTAGATAATTCCCCCACACTTTTACAAGGCATATTTGCTGTCGATTGTACAGACAAAAGAGCCATTTCAGGCCCATATGAAATCCTCCGCCTGTGGAGGCAGTAATCCGGCCCCATTTTCACGATATGCATTGTGCTGGACTCAGTAGAGCCGGCAGGTATGCTGTGAGTCTGTTTTAATTTATTTTTTATAATTTTTCCCAACGCTTGCATGTTTTCATGTGCTGGAAACAGGCTTAATTAATTTCTGCCTTCACATTTTCATCTCTTCATCCCCTTAAACACAAAATGGGCAAAACATACAATTAATGTATGCAAATGAGATAATACATGCAAATTCTGATTGGTTGCCGTGCATTGTCATTCAAACAACAGTTCAAGGTGGTATTGGTGACATCACAACACATGGCCGCTTTTAAAACTGATCACATATCATACCCCCATATGGTGGAATGTATTGTACTGAGTCTTGAGATCCTCATTTCTCCATATTTTGCTCCCAGAAAGCCAGATATTCTCTATTTTAAAGTGGTCTTGAGGAACAGTTCTCCAGGCTTCCTGAAGGACTTTCAAAGACACTCATTTTCTGACCAGTCTCTGACCCTGACCAGTTAAGGAATTTTGTTATTGTTTTTAAGACGTACAGGACTAACTGAAGTCCTGAACCAGTGAAGAAACAGGTGCAGATGATTCAAGGTGATCAGGCGGTGAGCAGTATACTAGTGGTGCTGAATGCTGAGTGTTTGGAACACATTTATATAGGCTCCTTTTATGTTTTTACACTTTGCAGTCTGTCTCAGTGAAATATTTTTCTTATTTCTTTAAATCAATATACTCAATATGCTAAAGAAAAGACATGTACAGGCATGTACATCTAGAGTACTGTTTATTTATAGGATAAGTTAGGTTTTGCATGATACAGGCCTTTTATTGCAGACCAGAGCACTAGTGGTTGTCATCATTAGGGCCTAAAATACCCCCTCTATAAATATCTCCCAATAAGCTCTGACCTGCAGCAAGAACTACACTGGTCATTAGGAAGTTCAGGCTGGATTAATATGTGTTCCATTTGAAATGCAAACATTAAACTCCTCCAGTATGCAACCGAACCGAGGTGAATGCAGATTTATTTGGATACATTTCGGTGACAACTGTAATACAGTCTTGAACCACCTGTTCTGCGGAGGAGAGGTTTTAGCTTCGTTTTTTTAGTTAGCTTCAGTTTCAGTAGTTTGTAACATGTAACATGTTCATTCTTTGAAAGCTATGATGATATCAGGCATCTCAAATGTTTGATTAGAAATAAAAATGAATGATATCTGAACCACAATATTAGTTATATGCCACAACACAATTATTAATACACATTGCATTACCCATGTACTGAAAATATTCCAAATTCTTTATGTTTTTACATTAACAATCCACTATAGCTGACATATATGCCTTAAAATACCAAACGTTATATTTGATGTCATTCTATTTCATTTTCATTAGTACTAGAGTGAACATTATGAATTTATTTTTTTTTTCTCATTGAAAAGTCCATTTTTTATTTTATAAAAATTTTAAAAATATTATTACAATTTAATTTCTATGTATTTGTATATTAAATCCACACCCTATCCTGGACGGTTTAGGTTTTGACAAAAAATGTACCCACTTCTGTATGTTATAAATGCCTTGAAATATAAAAAAATTATAATAATTTTGTGTAGTATCACAATGACCAATATATGTTTTATTTAGTTTGTGTATTTGTCATTTTTATTTCTGAATCTATTATTTTCTACTTTAGTTTTTGAGTTTTCATTCACACTTTTATAATGTATGTGAAGTAGTTTGAATAATGACATGTAAATCTGTTTTTTATTTGCGCACACAAGCATGATTTTCAATAGTGACCAGTCCAGATTTAACCACATTTTCAAAATGCAAGGTGTAATTAGGGTCAGAGGTTACTTTTCAAGGTTTGAGCAGTTAGCATCATGCTAACTAGTGTATAGATAAAATTCCAGTGCTAAAACTAAAGAAGCAGTGATGGAAACAGAATCACCACATTAGGATTCTGGACTATTGGCTTTAGGGTTTATGTCTGAATGTGTTTTGCATTACTGATGTGGCCTGGGGGGAAGGGATGGACAGATTTAAAAGCAGCAGGTTTTAGTAAATGCTTTTCAGAAGAGTTAGTGAGACACCTTTAAAGTTGCTGTCTGAGGGTGTCTTGCACTACTGATGTGACCCAGAGGTGCTCCAACTCCAGGGGTCTGTTTTTGGTGCTAAAATCCGGATGCAACTCCAGTTGGTGGTGGAGCCGTGGGTTGTTTGAGGAACTTTGGTGGCCTGGCTGGCTCTCTCATGCACGCTTTATGGACCTGCCGCTGTTGGCCATGTGCTTGTGATATTAATACTAATGGCTTTTTTGGCAATGTGAGGGCCAAAGGCTTGTTGTTTCAATTAATCCTCCACATGCTGGGTATTTTTCCTCCCCTAATCAGCAGCCAGATTAATTAAACACACATGGTGCATCTCTCGCTCCCTCTCGCTCTCTCTTTCTCTCTGTCAGATCAGACTATTTGTCTCTGCCTCGAGAGCTCGCTATTACTGGCATTCTTTCAGGGGCATTTGGACATTGCTTCTGTTTTTTTTTTACAGGGTGAGTTTATCTGGTGGAGGCAGTGATTGAGCCTAATCCTGTCCTGGGTTGTTGCAATTGCTTGACATGCAAATGATAAGAAATAAGAAGCACCTGTTATTGTGTTTAAAAAACAAATATTTCAAGCCTTCAGTCTATGCAAAACCCATCCCTACTCATTTTCATGAAAACTCCGCATGGTTTGCCCACCATTACTATTTCACTTTGCTTCAACATGATGTTGGAACACCAAACAAAGCTCAGAATGACATCTGACACCTTAAGCATCAACACGAACCAGGGGGAGCTTTCATATAAGGAGCTGTTTTGCTGTACAGAGATGATTTACTTTTGCGCTTCTGGCACAGGTCCGTGGTGCACATGTTTTAAGGTTTTAAGTCCAAACATTTTCAATGGGAGGTAGATCTTAGTGTTGTGGCTTCCAAATAATGGATATCCTTACCTCAGAAAATTCACATTTCCCCCTCTCTTGCTTCTTTTGTGCATTCCTCAGACTGTGTTTTTGTAATTGGCCCATTTAATGTTTAATGTTTTTGTAAAGTTATGTCTGTTAAACGCTATTTATTGTTCTGTTCTCGGCAATAATAATAATAATAATAATAATAATAATAATAATAATAATAATAATAATAATAATAATAATAATAATGTACTTTTTAATCCTCTAGGATCAGTAAAGATTTCTGATTCTTATTGTGATTATTATTAGTGTGTTTACGGCAGCAAGGTTTTATTATTATTGATATTTATGTATGTAATGTGTTTTGTCAAATTGGTCATTATCAAATTAATCATTTTTTCTTAATTTATTAATAATCCATTATTTTGTATTGCTGGAAAGTGGCATGTCTTATTCTCCAACAGATTTTGTAATATCAGATTTTGAAATATATGTCCTTACATCAACATGTGAGGTAAGATCCGGTGTAGTGTGCATGTGTATAACTTTTTGATTGGTTGATTGGTGCAAAATGTTTGTTGTTTAAAATATAATTTTTGTAGTCAAGTTGGCTCTATAATGTAACTGGAGAGAGATAGCAAACATTCAATACTTCAAAATGCATGTCAGAGAGAGAGTCTAGGATGTCATGGATATGGCATCCTCAAAGTGATATAAGGCAGAGTATAACACAGTAGAATCATGAATAGACACTCAAGAGCAGGTAGTTTGCATCAAAAAGATGTGCTTCACTGTTTATTGTTGTTTAACTATAAAACATGAGCCCGTGAATGGGCAACACATTCAGCCTCTCAATCATAAATGGCTTTTTTGCTCATAAAACTGATGTTTGCCTGTATCCAAAAACTGCTTTCATAGCAACCACATAGCAAACAATAACTCTGCATAAAATCACACTTTTTCTTACAAAAAAATAAATATAGTTAGTATTATTATTATAAATGCCTACCATTCTTTGGACCTAACTGATCAAATGACTTGATTAACTTCTCTGATTTTCAACCTCGATCAGCGTATGCTTGCTTTTAAACTAAATGCCAATTTGGACATGTGTGATTTCATTTGATGCATTCGATTCACAAGAAGGCAAAAATGGGATCTGGAATGGAGGAATAAGATATATGAGTGCTGATGGATGCTGAGTAACTGAAGAAACCAAGGATTATAATGAGGAACCCTTTCGCTGATCAGTGGGACACAGTCTTGACAGAAACTGGACTAAAAGACTGACCAGTATTACCACACTTGTTTATCCAATTTACTGATATAATCAGGACTGGAGGATTGAGGATTCAAGACAGGTGGAAGAAAGATCAATAACCTTCTATTTATGGATGAGATGATATTCATAGAGCACAATCAGGCAGACTCTTGTGAGAGGAGTTAAAGAGAGTAAAGATGGTGAAGACGCAGAAGCTTTTGTCTGTTTGGATCGATGATGAGCAACAAAGGATCCAGCAGTTGAGGATGAACGGCAGAACGAGGATGAAGGAGCTTGAAAGAGGTCCTCAGATGTAATGAACTCTACCAACAAAGACCAGCTTTGTCCACACTGTGGTCTTCAAGGATGATGAAAACGTAGGACTGGAAAAGTATTGGTGTTTCTGAACGGCGGCGCTAGCAGAGGTTTCTAAGAAAAAACAAACATGTGGATCAAAGCCTAGATAACATATTGAAGCTCTTTTTTTGAAGGTCTGAAAAGTAAAAAGTGTATTTTTTTGGAAAGGGAATTACAATTGGTGTTAATGTGCAGTTTTAGTAATACTCATGTGAAGTATGGTTTTATTTCTTTATTTTATCAAGTTTTTAGTCCAGTTTACAGCCCCCCCCCAAAATTAAATAAATGTTTCTGATTGGATAGTGTAGGAGAAGACAGGACCAGACAGGATATGATATTAAAATTTGAATTAAGGTCTTCCAGTAGCTTCCATACAAAAGAAAAATAAATGTGTATCCATTTGTATATCAATTTCTATTCATGTTTTGCAGTTTTTGTATTAATACGCTAAGCAATGTATACAGATGTACTGTGAACACAGATGTGCAGTACATACAGATGTGCTGTGTATTATTAATGTGCTGCATGTTTAGATATGCACTGTAAACAGATGTGCATCATAAACAGATGTGCAGTGCTACAGTTAAAGTGACAGCAAGCTAAGTGTGAATGGGCTAATCAGCATGTTTACATTACAGAACCTCCTTTTGCACTTCATAAAACATAATATTCTCATTTTAACCCAAGTGAGGTTTATAAATGAGTGCGTTGGGGACTTTCTGTGCATCCAAATGAACGGATATACAGTCATGTACTCTATTATGTCTGCATTCCACACCATTCAGCACAACTCCGAGTGATGGAATGCTGTAATTATAATCAGCTCTCCATGGAGGAGGTCTGAGCATTTTGCTTGCAAAGTCAGAAAAAAGACGATAAAGGTCTCAGGGCAGTGTGGCTTTTCTGTGCGGAGTCGATGTCGTGCTGCATTAGAAGGGGAGGAATCTCAGTGCGCCGTTGGGGGCCTTTATGTGTCTTGTGAGTGGGGCTGTGTGGACTGGTTTCCATTCGCTGCTGCAACACAGATTACCACACAGACTGAGTGCATCTTTAACTGTGGGCTGAATAATGAGAGGAGGATCCTCCAAACGAGCGGACCCACATCAGCCCAGTGAATCAGGTTAAGACTCTTGGTTTAGCCTCATTTTCAAGACATGGAAGACCTCAGCACTGTGCAGACTCAGATTCTTCGCTTTAGAGTCCCAAAGTTCATGTTGCCGACAATAGAAATAAAGAGTAACCAAAATATTTTACTCTTAACTCATCTTCAAAACTTCTGTGGACCCTCAAACTCCATCCAGTTCGTCATTAAAGTGGATCATTTTGTGAATGTGGTTCAGGACACAGTAAGACTTACTGTGCGCTCTAAAAATGTTAGCAAATTTAGCCTAGTAGCTCCAGTCCTGAACTAAAAATTAAAAACTGCAGATACATCCTGGCTGATCAAGCATATCAGCATATATGGATTAATGCCAGTAAGAAACTTGTTGATATATTGAATCAGATGCAAAATGAGATAAAACACTGAAATGTGCATGACATAACGTCTCTAGTACTGGGACAAAAGGAGCCATGTTGATAAAAGGTCCCCCAAAGAAAGTGAATCTATTAAATGTTTTTGGTTGTGGACTCCTGAGAGATTTGAAAAGCTTTAGTTCCTAAAAATAAACCCATTCGTTGTGAAGGGCTACATGCAGGGCATTGTGAGGCAAACTAGTCCACAAAGTGATTTAGTTTAGATTAGCCACTATTTTATCATCATCAAGATTCATACACGCATAAAACGTGCTTTTATGTTAGAGACATCTGGTTCCATTCACCCCCACTGTAAGGAAAGAGTAGTCTGAACCTTTTCACTCTAAACACTGTCTGGATGACACTGTTTGTCCTTGAATTATGAAGGAAGTTTGAAAAATTCTTCTGGAATCCAATGAATATGCTGCATAGACAGCTGCAGTTTATCAGAACGTCCTCAGATTGCCCGGTCCGCTTGCTCACCCTAAAGGTCCAGTGATTCATTAGCATAGCGTCATTTGGTGGCTCTCATATCCGTAATTAAAGCTGATGGATTGTGAATTCATGTCCAGCCCTGAAACAGCGGAACTGTAAGGTCGTGAGCTGCTGATACTGTGATTCATAAACACCTGCTGTTTAAAAAAAAACACAACAAAAAAAAACAGCCAAAAAAGAACAGGAACACTCTAAAGCATGACAATGGCCCTGAACCAGATGAGATGAGGCTCTTTCCGCATTTTCCAGTGCCAGAATGCATCAGGATCACTGCACTAATGTTCGCATCACTCTGATATAACCTCTGATATTGTAAATGACAGCAAATTACATCACATAGATATTCATACTCTCTTAATCATCTCTTTATGGGTGTATTTTATCTCTGGTCTCTATTTATACATAATTAATATATTTTTATTTAGTTCTATGTTATAATTTTAGCGAGTCTGATTTGTTTTGCAAGGTGGATGTTGTACAAGTGTGCACTCAGGATAGGGTTTGTTTGACACCCTTAGTGAATAGAAGGTTGTGTGGTGAGGGGTGTTGGTGAGTTCAGGTAATTTCAAGGTTCAGTGTTCAAGGTTACTGTTTTTAATAGTTTATTATTGCATTTCTCCATGGGCCATCGTGCAACATTCAGGAGAGTGCATGTTACAACAGAAACAATAGAGTCAATACAATAAATAGGCAGTATAACTTTGTAGTATTGTGAGAATTGGATGTGAACCTCCCACAATTACTAGTATTGCATCATACGTATAATATTGCACAAGAGGTCACAGGTTTGGCTTATGTGGTTGTTAACAGAAGGTAATATGCAAGTTCTATTGAAAGACCAGGGGGTAATATGAGAAGTATATACGGTAGAAAGTCAGATTTCACTTTCTACCTTATATACTTTCTACCTAAGAGTTCGGATGCCTTGCGGTATAAATCTGTTAAACAGTCTTGCAGAATCAGAGTGGATACTACGATACTGTTTGAAGTGATCATATAACAAGTGTGAGTGAATGCCTTTGTTTGGTTCATGTTTTTAGGGGATGTAAAGCTACCTTTCTTAGCTGCTCAACATTGGTTGCAGTATATAAGAGTCAGTGTTGTGCATGAATGCGTTCAATGGATGTGCATTTTAGGTAATTTTTTGTTCATTATACCTGCACCTCATTTTGTTACTTTCATCATAGCATGATGTGTTGCTTATGTGGTAAGATCTGACTTATGTCTGTGATTGTTCAGTGGCAGACAGTAGGCGAAGTTTGAATGAAGTTCAGATAGATGACGTTGAGCTGAAAATGTAAAAAAAATTCAAAAAATTTACGAACAAATAGGATATTAAAAAACCCAAAAAGCTAATGAATGCACATGAACTGGTTCAAAAGAACTTGGTTCAAAGGAAAAAAAAAAAACCAAAAAACTATGAATGTGAATCAGTTCATTTTTATTTGAATGAACTGAACATTAAGCTAGTTTAAAAAAAACTTTTTCAGTATAAACACAGATTACAGTCCAGTCCCTGAACCTGACCGGAATATGAATAATTAAAGCAGAACACATTTAAGGCCTGATCAGGCGGTGATCAGTATACTAGCGGTTCTGAATGCTGAGTGGTTGGAACACTGTTATCTGGGCACTTTGTATCTTTGCATCCTGTCCCAGTAAATCATTTGTTCCCATTTCTCAATGCAATATATTAAAAACACCAAAGATAAGACAGTTTGACAGGCAAAAAACCAACAATGTGATTCAGAGTAGAATATGAGTGTATGATAAGTCTAAAACTTGGAGCTTCCACAATATTTCGTCCATTTCTCATGAGCTTGATCACCATATTTTGGATGTTGGTGACCTGATCAAAGCACCTTCGTGATCTATTGGCATTCTTCCTTTTTCTCCAAGGTGTTTAATTCATGTTTCTCTGTCTCTCTGGTCAGATCTGTCTACATGAAAGAAGAGAACATCCATTTCTCTGGAGACTCCC
Source organism: Rhabdalestes septentrionalis (assembly GCA_037832545.1). Taxonomy (NCBI): domain Eukaryota; kingdom Metazoa; phylum Chordata; class Actinopteri; order Characiformes; family Alestidae; genus Rhabdalestes; species Rhabdalestes septentrionalis. The sequence continues at coordinate 11,976 of JBBMFX010500549.1, forward strand.
GGCGTGAACTGTACAGAACCTCAACTGAAACGGTTACACCTGTTACCGACTCCATCTTCGTGCTTGTGATGTAAATTCCCATTTTACACCCAGGCTTCAATATTCTGTTATAAAAGACGAAAGATTTTGCACGTCTGAGCCCCAGGAGTTTCCAATCTGCTACATACCTCACCCCAACCATGAAGATGTATGTATTTTTGTTCCCTAGTTCCTCCAAGTTTAAACTCTGCGTTAAAAACTGTATTATTTTCCCCAATTTTCCCACCTGAGTTTGTAATTTAACAAGAGAGACAGGACAGTTATACTGAGTGATGGAGGAGAAGAAGGTCCATCCTACCCTCCCAGAGAGAGAGGGCACTTATACTGAGTGATGGGGACAGGGTGGACTACCCTACACACTCAGAGAGAGAGACAGAGGATAGATATAATGAGTGATGGGAGAGAGGGAGGGTCATACCTGTCAACTATCAGTACCACTTTTATCCTCGGACTGGATTTGGGCACCGTGACAAAAACACACACAAGCAACTCTGCGTTTATACATTGTAACTTCTTGAGTAATCCATTCTAATCTATCAAAGGAAACTGAAATATCATAAAGAAGCATTGCATATTGCAAGGGCATCTTCAAGTAACGTGTTAAAACCGATTCTGCTTCAGCACTTGAGCTCTGAATGCGTCTGAAACGGGTCTAACTGGGCTTCTGTGTCTGTGACGAATAGAGGACTTTTGAGGTGTCTCAGGGAAGGCTGAACCGAACAGCAAAGAAAGTCTGCTTTTGATAGATCAGAGCGGGACAAAAGAGAAGATGATGGAGGACAGATTGGAGGGATGTTGGGGGGGTTGGGGGGAGGGGTAGGGACACCATTTTACAGAGCTGTCAACTTCCAATGCAAATTGCCCTTCACAGTAGGACAGCTCTGAGCTTTTACAGCTAAAACGCCTCTCTGTATTTATTCCTTTGTCAGGATGCGACAGTTCAGCGCCTAAGTGACGTTAGTCCTCATCCACATCATTCCTCACAGCGGCTGGATATCATGTTTGACACTGACCATGAGAGATGTTGCACATTTTGGCACCTAATGTAAAAGATATAAGCTGTTCTAAATATATTCCTTGCTATGCTGATATTGTAGGGCACTGCCAGTTTCATAAACTGCATTTTTATTCTTATTGGAAAGTTGTTGAGTGAACAAGTAAGAAATGAATATATGTTTCTTTTATAAGATGAAAGAACCCTAACAGCGTATGTCTGACATCCTATTAACTGGTTTTCCTGTGGTGCAGAGTCACATTCTGGACTATCCTTCGATTTTAAATGCACTTGTTAACTGCGGCATATATGATAATAACAACAACAACAAAAACAAATGCAATCATTGCAGTGCTTTCTGTTCATATGATGAAGCAATTCGTTACTATTTATGTTACTTTATAGAACATAATTTTGGTTTAATGTCTTCAGGGGCTTAGCACCAAATTCTGGGCCCTATGCACATGCACAAGCAGTAAGCTCAAGGTTTACAACTACCTACAACCTCAGGGATGGTGAGTTGGTGTTTCTAATAAAATTGCCACTTAGTGAGTGTTTCTGTAAGTGGATGAGGAGTGTGTCGTTGTTCAGGTAAAGACTCTAGTCCACCTGTTGCTGCACGGCTTTGTTTTTTGTACAGCAGTGGTCAGTTTGCGTTGACCAGATATTATTATTTCTGTGGTGTTTTTATTTGTTCAGCTCATAGTTGGTGGTAAATGGAGTGTGTCTCAGCACTTCTCGGGCCCGCTTCTGGAGAACCCCAGGAGTGTATGGAGTTTACAGTTTCTCCTCCACTAACGCACCTGATCCAGCTGGTGAGGGGCTGTTTAATTAGCTGCTGAGGTTAGTCAGGTGTGTAAGTGTGTAGAAAAGGCTGAAGTATGTGCAGCACTTTAGTGCTGGCTCTGAATCCTTTCACGTCTTACTGCAAAATAGATTCATGCGCTGGCTGGCTGCCTCGACTCACATTCTCCCTCACATGCTTGTCATGCAGACCTTTAACTCTCGGCTGATTATGTCCCCCCGAAAAGGGAGAGTTTTTTTTTTTTTTTTTTACCTGACACTGGCTGTCAAAAGGCAAAGACACACACAGTACAGAGGAAACCAGCCAAGAATGAAAAAGTGAAGAAGGCGAAAAAAAAGTTATGAGCTGCTGCCTCGCTTTGGACTCTGATAAAGCTTCTCGGTTCGCTTTGTCTGAATTTATTCACAACTCTGGATTTTCTGAATAAACTTTAATTACTTACAGAAATCGGGCTCTGTTTTCAAAATGAAACCCATTCTGTTCAGATGTTCAGGCTCCATCTACTTATTATCAACTTTGGCTGCAGCTGTGCTAGTCTGTAGTACTGTGTAAAATGTCTTGAGCCCCTCAATTCTTTATATATTGCTTCAAATGGCCTTAATGGTGCAAAAATACTATTTCATGCCTGTCAAGCCGTCATATCTATGACATGATCACACACACACATTTTCCGCCCACCTCCACCCACACCCCTTCTCCCCACCACCACTCTCATACACACCCTGTCCACCCACCCCCACACTTGCACACACCCCTTTGCACCATGGTCCTGGAGGAATGTTACAGTTCTGGAGGAACATCGTGGTCCTAGAGTTATGTTATTGTCCTAGAGGTACATTGTATAATTTCACTATATACTGTTACTATCTGGTTGAAATAACAATCAACACATAATTGACTTAACTAATGGCATCATAACTGTGACTCTCTTTTAATGATTTTCTGTCCTTCGCTGTGGTGAAGACTAGAAGTAAGAATTTCACTGGAGAAACTCATTGAAGAGCCAAAAATTATCCTCTGTCATTTGCAATGCATGCTGAAGCTGCAGTCATGAATGACCCATAAATGAAGCTATACACGGATTCCAGCTAATTGTCTCAGACTTTTATTAATAAACTCAATTACAATTTCAGGAAGTGAGTGTTTATTTACAGTACATTAAACAGCCTAATTATTTAATGTGCAGGAATTTGTTTCTGGATTGGCAGAGAACAAGGAGCCAGAATTAGGGGTTAAAGAAGGGTCATGGGCTTACAGAGTTTGTGGTATTGTGAAATAAATGCAGATTTCCTTTTGTGCAGTGATTACAATATGAATGTTAACCCTTTAATGCACAACATGGGTCCCAAGAGACCCGGCTAGTTTTAATTTGCTTTATATATCTGCAATTACTCATTTTCATGAGCCAACACTCCATGAATTCCTCAATTAACTTGTTTTTGTTCATTCCAAAACAAATTTGTTCTTTTTTTTTATACCTCTAAACCTTTTTAAATAAAAATTCTTTATGCACAACATGGGTCCCAAGTGACCCGCATTCATTTCATGTCTAAAATTAAGCAAGAATCAGAATTTCTTTGCAGTATTGTTTGAAGTCAGTTTAATTCATCATGTAATTTCAAAATGTATCATTATATTTGCAGCTTTTAACAAACAGCAATAGTTATGTTCATTCCACTATGGCTCCTCCATGAATGGGTATACATTTGGTGAAACAATATCTTTGGTTGAACACTCAAAGTGATTGTGACTAAAATAAGAGTTATATTATATATTATATATTACATGTAATTACATATTATACACTCACCTAAAGGATTATTAGGACCACCTGTTCAATTTCTCATTAAAACAATTATCTTATCAACCAATCACATGGCAGTTGCTTCAAAGCATTTAGGTGTGTGGTCCTGGTCAAGATAATCTCCTGAACTCCAAAGTGATTGTCAGAATGGGAAAGAAAGGTGGTTTAAGCAATTTTGGGCATGGTTGTTGCTGCCAGATGTGCCAGTCTGAGTATTGCACAATCTGCTCAGTTACTGGGAATTACGCACAAACATTTCTAGGGTTTACAAAAAATGGTGTGAAAAGGGGAAAACATCCAGTATGAGGCAGTCCTGTGGGCGAAAATGCCTTGTTGATGCTAGAGATCAGAAGAGAATGGGCCGACTGATTCAAGCTGATAGAAGAGCAACTTTGACTGAAATAACCACTCGATACAACCGAGGTCTGCAGCAAAGCATTTGTGAAGTCACAACATGCACAACTTTGAGGCGGATGGGCTACAACAGCAGAAGACCCTACCCGGTACCTCTCATCTCCACTTCAAATAGGAAAAAAGGCTACAGTTTGCACAACTCACCCTGGTCTGATGAGTCTGACTTTCTGTTGAGATATTCAAATGGTAGAGTCAGAATTTGGCATAAACAGAATGAGAACATGGATCCATCATGCCTTGTTAACACTGTGCAGGCTGGTGGTGGTGGTTTAATGGTGTTTTCTTGGCATACTTTAGGCCCCTTAATGCCAATTGGGCATTGTTTAAATGCCACAGGCTACCTGAGCATTGTTTCTGACCATGTCCATCCCTTTATGACCACCATGTACCCGTCCTCCGATGGCTACTTCCAGCAGGATAATGCACCATGTCACAAAGCTCATTTCAAAGTGGTTTCTTGAACAAGACAAGGAGTTCACTGTACCAAAATGGCCTCCACACTCACCAGATCTCAACCCAATAGAGCATTTTTGGGATGTGGTGGAACAGGAGCTTTGTGCCCTGGATGTGCATCCCACAAATCTTCATCAACTGCAAGATGCTATCCTATCAATATGGGACAACATTGCAGTTCTGAAGACGAAAGGGGGTCAAACACCATATTAGTATGGTGTTCGTAATAATCTTTTAGGTGAGTGTATAAAATTATAATTATATTATAGTTCCTCAGAATTTCCATAGGGAATAAATATGGGTCACTTACAATACTACCTAATTAAGAAACCTTTAC
>JBBMFX010500659.1:0-16821 GCA_037832545.1 Rhabdalestes septentrionalis
TTTAAGTATTTGTCCGAATACGGTATTCGTAAAAAACACGTTATTTGTGCCAATCCGAATACCGTATTTGTATTTGTAGCTGTTATTATTGCATCCTCTGTAGAGCTGTTGCCTTTTATGTGAACTGGTGCAGATTGAGGGCTACAGTAAGAGCAGCCTTAATGTGCGAGAGGATGAGTTTTTAGTGGTGATGGGAGTTAGAGCCACAGGGTGATAATCATTCAGGCTTCTTGGGCACTGGAATCACGGTAGCAGATGTACAGTTAAACATTAGGAAATTAAGTCACAATTCCTAAACAACAATTGTTGATATTGCACAATATATGATGATAAGAACCAGTTAAGTTTTGCTCAAATTGTTTCATTGCTGTTTTCAGAACAAGGTAAAAGTGAGACACCCTAGTATCTCAGAGCCCAGTGATACAGACTATGAATCCAGGTCGGCTACTTTGAAAGGTGAGTGTTTAATGAGCTGCTTTATAATGTGATTAGAGGTATGTGCCTGTTAATAATGTATTTCTTCGTCCATAGATATTGTTTTATACCACCAAAAGGACATTGAGAAGATGGAAAGCTTCCGGGAGCAAATGGGGGAGGACTGGCTACGCTTCCAGCATCATATTGATAGGAACCCAGCAACCATGACTGGCTTCAGGGTGGAGAAAGACACAGTACAGGTGTTGGCCAGCAAATGTTGCACTCCTTCTCCCCTTGCACCTAAAAGCAAATTTTCCTCACCAATAGTGGAGTTCCTGCCTGCACCATTGCTCTCCTCAGAGCTCAAAAGAGAAGAAGGGGAGATGGAAAGCACAGACTTCCAACCTGAGACAGAATCTACTCTGCAGTGGACAGGCCATAGCCCTCCAAACACAGAGTCTACCATAGAGATGTGTATAGGAGACTCCCAAGTTCCAGGAAAGGCATCTGCTAACCCAGCACCTCCAGAGGAGGAAGAGGAAGACCTTGGAGGTCTGTCTGACACATGTACTGTTTAAGTACTTTATTTTTTAAATGTATATGCCTATCTACTGCCATAATACACCAAGCAATATTGCAAGTGTCTCATTTGTTAAATTTGACCATAATTACACTTTTGAAAATCTGTGAATAGCTTGTGTTGGTCCTTAGATGGCAGTGTTGAATGTTCTGTATTTTTTGCTATCTGTTCCCACAGTAGACCTTTGCAGGCCTGTCCTGGTTGGGGTATTATCTGAGGAAGAAAAGCCTAATTGGAGGAAGGCCTCTGAGCCTTTTTTCCTCCGGGTCCGTCAGGGTCATGTTCTGGAGGTGGACATGCATCATGGCCAAGTCAGGAACCGGCTTGAGCTGGATAGCCTGCGGCAGGTTATTGCCTTTCAGGCCACCTGGACGGAGAAGGTCAGATCTCAGGCCACCTGAACAGAGGTCACATCCTCAGAAGAATGGTTCTCAGTTAATTTAACACTCCATCAGACTTTTCCACAGTCAGAATAACCAATTATAATTTCTGTTAGTCTCTGTCTGTTTCTCTCGTTTCTTAAGATCTTTAGTTAAAGTTATTAGTTATTTGTGTTTGAATGTATTGTCAAAGCAGTATAATTGTATCTTAACTTAATTATTTGCTTTCTTTAAGGAGAACGATAGACTTTATCCAGCTCTAGAGTTGCACTTCAGCTACATAAGTCTGGAGCGATGTAAACGGCAGTACGTCATGCTGGACGATGAACCTCAGCAAGCTTTACAGGTCAGTTAAAATCATATTAGCACATCGCTTCCCCATTATTCCTGACAACAGGCAGGATAATAAGTAAAAGTTAGTTTAGATGAGGAAAAAAACATCTATCGCAAATGTAATTTAAATTTGTTCAATTTCATTTTTATTTAATGTGGGAGAACTGGATATTTAACATTGCTTCTACATGAATAATGACTTGCTTGATTTACATCAGATGATGGGCCACATCCATATGGCAGGTCTTAAATAAAGTACCTGTTATTAACTGGTTGTTTTTCTCAGGCTCTGGCTGAGGTCCTCTTGAGGGTTGTGAAGGAGAACGAGAGGCAGGTGGAAGAGGAAAAACCCCAGCGAGTGCGGCTGCAGTGTCTAAAGTGCCGGACTGAGTTCTTCCAGCCTGCTGCCGAATGCTTGGTTGGTGCCATGTCTAAACCAGACAGCTTTCAGGGATATCGAGTTGAAATAGGGTCAGGTAGAGAACACAGTACAGGTAAGAAGCACAAAACCAGCACACTGTGCTCATACCCTGAGGATGAGGGCGTGGACTGCCCTGCCATACATTCCAGAGACAAATACAGTCATGTTTAACCTTTAAGAGCAAGGCAAAACAGAAATTAGCATGTGATTCTGACCTTCGTCTCATCAGCCACTGACAAGTCCCATATTCCTTCGAGGGGTAAATTTGACTGTTGTGATGTGGCAGGGCAGGGCACATGGTGATATGAATCATACATTTCTTGTTGAAACATGACAGCAGCTTCATTTGATCTGATAATAATTTTTTGTGCTGTTGTTGTGAATACAGCTACATGTCAAATGTAATAGTAAATTAAAGTGGCCTGTATAGTCATGCTTGAACATACCACAAATTATTTAATTGCATTGAACCCAATCACCAAGTGAAGCAGTGGTCAGGCAGCAAAGCGGTGCTCAGGGAGCAGAAAAATGCACTGCAAGTCAAAAAAGACAAACAAGAAAAATGATAGACAGATAGACAGTCCCAAATCAGAAGTGTTCCACGACTCTTTAATTTTCGGTGAGCTCAGTCTGCAAGGCAATCCTAGATTTGGACACCGTTGTGTAAAATAAGGTTAAAAAAAAGACAAGAACACCACTCTAAGGGGAAGGTAATTAACCAAAATGTTGTTTTGTTTGATTTTGGAACGCGTGTTTGTGAATATTACACATAACATCAAAGTTACTATTAACTTTATTGATGACCTGGTGAAGCCTGTGCCCGCTTATTTAGCTCAACTGTTCTGATATTGTTGGTTCTGTTAAGTATCTGACGCTGCTTACACAGCCTGTCTCAAGCAGGTACAGTTGGTTTTGTTTTCAATATTCGTGACCCAGTCGGCAATAAATGCCGGCAATAAACGCCAATCAACCCCAAAAATGCCAATAAGAAGCTATTACAAAAGCACTGCCCACTGAGCTATAGCAAAAAATGAAGAAAACTAGCACTTTCTTCACTGTCCCTTACTGAAAACTCCACTGAGAGCAAGCTTTCCTGTCTTAATGCACATTGTGACAGCTTTTGCGGGGTAGTGCTCATTATATAGAGCAAAAATACTTAAAACATATTATACAGCTTTTTAAACAGTATCTGGCTAATTTAATGGCTAATTAAAATTTGATGTTATGTGTAATATTCAAAAACACACCCTCCAAAATCAGTTGTTTGTGTTTTTTGTAGGGCTGTACTCGAATACTCGAATATTCGAATATTCGTTCGGCGGGGTGGCATTCAAGTTTTTATTTTGAGATTCGAAAATATGAAAGAAGAAGAAAAAACACAAGCTGTCCCATTATTTTTGACCCCAGGGATTTCCGAACCGCATAGATCCACTAAACAGGCACCAATCCGCCTCAAACTTCACAGTAAAATAGACGTCCAGGAGACCTTTGCAACAACCCCTTTGACCCACAGGAGGTATTAGCTGTAAACCCTTATAGCTGGCGAGCATTAAAATACACGTCTGTCTTTATCGGAGCTTGAGAATTAAAATGCGTGTGTGTGGGCGCGTGCGTGTGCGTGTGCTTCCCATGAAAACTATGTTTTTTACTATGAAGTTTGAGGCAGATTGGTGCCTGCTCAGTGGATCCACGCAAAAAAAGTATAAAAATTTTTTTATTTTGCACTTCGTTTTGAGACGTTTGTGTGAGTTTTGAGCGAGATTTGTGTAGTTTTGTGGCTTTTTGTGAAGGCACTATCTAGCTAGCCGGATTCCACTGGCTAATACTCGGCAGAGGAGCGTGCCGGTCGACCGGGTCTCACGGCAAATTCAAAACGGGCCATTTGGCTTTTGAGGCAGAAAAAGAAAAGCTGTGTTTAGCGGTTTGTTTATTTATAATTCTACTTTGAAAATATGGATATCTGAATCCAAGATGGCGAAGCCTCGAGTATTCGATGTTTTTCACTACCGAATACTCAAAGCTCAAAAAATGGCATTCGGACCAGTCCTAGTTTTTTGATTACCAGCGCATTTTCATTTTGTTTCTGCCTTTTATTTTGTTTGGGTTTTTTAATTTGCAGCGCATATTCATTTTGTTTCACCTTACTGCATAATTTGTTTACTTACATTTACTAATAGATACCCCTAAGTGATATTATTTGAGAATTAGACCATTTTCATCGTAATACTGTGACTGCTGGGATGACAGTCTGTCAAACTAAATATTCAGTTAGTAGTGTCCTGTGGCCAGAAACTTGACAATTGATGAGGGCGGACAAGAGTGTGCTGTGACAGATCTATAAATTTGCAAAAACAAGTTAGGTATGCCAAAGTGCACAGTAGGTGTACAAACCATTACCATTTTAGTGTCACTAACCTCCTAAGAGTGATCCACCACCCTAATACTTGCTCAGTGGTGTTCTTGTGAAACTGTTAATGTAAATTGTATAGAGAAAAACAAATGTACTACAGTCTTTGTAATTGCCAATTGCTTTATACACTTTATGGTACATTTTCCATTTTATCAGATAAATGCCTTTTATACTGTTGTCTTGCTCCTAAGTTTTAAGAGCAACATTTAAATGTGCTTTGAAATGTGTGCAGGGGATTCTTGAGCCGTTTATTCAGCTGTATTAGGCTTGTTTGTTTGATTTCCAGCTGCTGGCTCTGGTCAAACACATACCTTTTCCTACATGGGGCAAGGATGAGCGAGAATGTTTGTTTTTAAAGTGTTAGAGGCTTAAAGTTCTGGTTGAGACAGTGCATGTTAGTATAGAGTGTGAGGATCACCAGGCATAGCTATCAGTTCTTTTTGATCTCTTTTTCATCTCAAGAAAGAAGAACCTCACTAAAAACCCTAGCCTAACATTTCTGACACATGTGCCTTTTTATGATATTTTGGTTGTTTTTTGTCAAGTTAAAAATGCCAAAGGTTTTCCCCAACGATTAAAAGGTTTCTTGGCATTTCTTAAGTGTAAAGAGTTGTACAAAGCAAGAACAGTGCTGTCTAATCTCTTGATTTTTGTCTTTAGGTGATATCGTGTTCTGCCCAGAATGTAATAGTGATCATGTTGTCCAGCTGACCATCCAAACAGTTCCCTCCACCAGTAGCAGTACTGCAGTCTATTGTGATTTGGGCCAGAATGGAGACAGATGCGTATTTGACAACATGGATGCACCTGTTCGTCCTGATCTTCCTCTCAATGTAAAGTAACAATAGCACAGCCTGCTGAAAAGGAGTGATTTGTCTTTTGTTTCTTTTTGAACATGATACTTCTTATAATACATTTAGATTGTCTTTACATGATTATACTTACCAATATCTAATCAACTTCCAGTCCCTAAGGCAGGATAAAGCTTCTTTGTCTCATGGAAGCCCCCTTCATGTGACCCAAGCTTCCACACCTTGCACACAATATGAAGTAGACACAGACTGCCTTTTCACTGACCACAGTGGTCTCTTCAACATTACTTCTAGTCAGAATAAGGTTTGGGTTGATGAGCCATTCAGCTTGCAGTCTTCTGAAGTCCATGTACAAGAGGAACTGAAAGGGCCAGAGGATGAACTGGCAGGAAATGTCGGTGGACCCCAGAACACACAAGCATCCAGCCTTGGTGGGTACTGTTGAAGAAGACAGATAGGGTATGATTACATTAGATATAGAAGTGGATATTCACTCAGACTAAAATCTGCAATTAAAGTAAATAGATGGATCTGAACCATAAATTCTACGAACTATCAGATGTGAAATACACATAATGGGTTGAAAACGGCACAACAGTAATCAGCCATAGAGAAAATGACTGACACCTTTGTCATATTTCCTCCCTATCATAATGGCAGCAATGTCAAGGGAACGTTAGAAGACATTGTCTGGGTGTCACATGGGTTTCTTGGCCTTACCAAGACAAAAACGAGTTGCTTTTTTTTTTACAGTGAGTCCTTGTGATTTACTGATGGGCCTAAATACCATCAATTCAAAACATTAAAAGCTCGACTGGAAGTTTGTGTAAAATTTGCGGGCAGATGGTGATGAAACATGAGATGCTTGTTTGAGTCAAAGGACAAGGGAGTGCATCTGAACTCGCTGCTCCTTATTGGAGCCTTCGTAAACAGTTGAAGATTATTGGGAATTTTGGGGTCAGTTCTGAATTTAACAAATTAAAAAGCTAGATAAGCAGTTGATAAGTGTGTTTTCCATTATGTTCAGTACGAAAAAAGCATCCATTTATAAAGCTAAATGCCTGGAAGCACCCAGTTTCCAATTCTGCACACCAGACGGATGACTTGTAAGGGTTCAACTGATATCACTGGGTTTAGTCACATTTTAGCAATAGTAACACTCCCTCCTTCACTGACGAGTTGATCTAAGAAGAATTTTAAGATCAGAATGTAGTGTGTGCAGTAATACAAAAAGAAATTAAAGAGAACAATTAGTAGTGATAATAAATGCATTTATCATGATTATTATGCTTTCTTATTGAGGATAACAAATGTATTCATTTAAACACTGAAGTTCTCTCTTATTTTTATGAAATAGTAAAATGTATTTACCGTAATTTCCAGACTATAAGCCACTACAAAAGATGAACAGTGCAGATAATATATGTTGTTTTGGTTTTTTTTTTTCATGGCGCCAAAAACATTTTGCCTCGTAACCAGACACGGATTTGCGGAAGGACCTTTGGGGAAGCATACATTTTATAGACTCGTTTGGGGTTGATATGTTTTATGCGCATCTCGCCCGCATCCATGACGAGTGTTTAGGCAGCTCAAACTCCCCGACCAATCCCGGGTTGGCTCATATTCCTAGGGCGGGCCCGAGTGAGTCTGAGGGTGGGCAAGCCCCCCTGAGGCCCGCCCGTGACGAAAAATAAGGAAGATGCAGATGCAGATTAAAGACATTTTCCTGGTAGGCTGCAGTTTAAATAACGTGTATATTTTTACTGGTCGTTAGATGAGCATGCAGCTTTTAATCAGGTGCTCTCTGTAGTCCGGAATTTACGGTATACATTTTGAGTCCCCAACAAGTAACATGTTCACAAAAGAGGTTAATGGATCTGGATGCATTGCAGTAGGCAAACTCTATGTATTTTCTCTATGTAACTGTTGAAAAATTGTGTGGCTTTACCTGCAGGATGTATGGTGATTTTTATATAGGTGTCAGTTTAATCAAGTGTATAGCCCAGTGGTGTCAAATATGGTCTCTATTCTTTTCAGCTCCCTTTGATCTACTGTCAGAAGATTTTAAGGTTGTGGATCACAGGTTGAAACTTTTCCTGGATGTGGAAGTGTTTGAAGGAGAAGAAGAAATCCACAGCTTCCTGAAGGTCAGTGTACTGAGTCCTCCTGAAACAGAGGAGGGTTGGACAATAATAACAGAATCTTATATCACAGTGTATTCAATAATCTATATATAAATACAGTGGCTTCATTTTTACCTATTTTATTACTTTTCAACCTGTAATTTCAATGTCTATCACTTTATGTAATAGGTTTGCACAAAATATTTGGTGAAATAAAATGAGAAAAATATATATTATTTTTTTTAAAAAGAACATTTGCATGTGCATTTATATTCACCCCCTTTTCTATGAAGCCTCTGAAAAGTTATGGTGCAGCCACTTACCTTCAAAAGTCATATAAGTAATAAAAATTAAGTCCATCTGTGTGCAATTTTAGTGTCACATGATGTGTCAGTATAAACGCACCTTTTCTGAAAGGCCCCAGATGCTGCAGTGCCACTAAGCAAACACAAATAACACAAGACCAAGGAGCACTCCAAACAAGTCAGGCACAAAGTTGTTGCAAGTTAGGATAGGGTTATTTATTAAAATGAAAAGAAAAAAAAACAACACAATTTTCACAAGCCATTCTACACACACATATATGTATGAATCCTGGGGAGAAACTATAAACTGATTTTTGCATTTGTCTCATGCTTAATTTCTATTGATTTAAGGCAAAGGGCAGGATGAATAAACATAAAACACAGGTTTTTAAATATAAGGTAATTTCTTTAATAAAAAAAATTGTAACTGGCCAGTGATTGTCTAACACAGTAATTGTAATTACTGCATCCCCTGTTGAATGTAATTTCAATAAAACATTTGTAGCAATGTAAAATAGCTAGCCTATAAAAAGATCAGTAATTAAAGTGGCCCTTTACACTCACATGAGAACACACCATATCACACAGTGTGAGCAATGTAAAATTCTTTCTCTGCATTTAACCCATTCAACAGTTGGCAGCCAGCAATGCAGCACCATGGGAGCGGTGTGTTTGGGGATGGTACCTTGCTTGAGGGTACCTCAGTGGTACGTGACCACAAGGCCACCAGCTGCCCAACAAGATTTTAAAATTTTTTTGGGCATGGCAGTCATTTTTGAACAGACCCTGTGTGAGGACTGAACTCACAATCTTAAGATTATGAGACTTATGTCCTACCTATTGCACTAACTAGGCTGCTTGTGCTATAGAAATTTTGAGCTCATATTGTTATCCATATTATAGCAAAATAAACATCATATAACACATCATGTCATAGTCACTTTTATACTTGCCCGTTTCTAATATGCACTCATAATTACGTTCTTTTAACATCAGCTTTTGACTGTATAAGTGTGTTGATATACTAAATGAAAAAGGGTGTGAATATGCTCAGAAGCCTTCTGTTGTTAAGTATTGAGTCCTGCTGAGACGTTGCCTTTGAACTGAACCAGCCTTATCAACACAGACCCCCTTCCAGTTCTCACAGATGGAGAGGTGTGTTAGTTTCCCCCTGGAGCCAACAAGTCTAATCCAGGAGAATACTCAAATAATGATCTCCTCTGCGGGACAGTAATCTTTCATTCAGTAAATGGACTGGAACTCTTTTAAAGCTTATGTATTCTAAATTTTGCCATGCAACTTTTTTTCTTCCATATATTGCAAATTCATGTCAATTCAATTGTTTGCATAGAGGTATATTAATAATGTATTATTTTACACACAGTAGATTTTAGAAGTATTAAACTTTAATATTTAAAAATCCTGAAGTTATTTTAAATAATACTTAAAATCATGAGCAATGTGTATGTAAATAGACCTCCAATTCTCTAGTAAGATGCTTTAAACACAATGTGTGCTCTGAATATAGTTAAATTCACACAGTGCCAAGAAAAACTGAATATTTTGAAATCTAATGATTTTCTGCATTAAGTTATCATAAAATGTGATCCAATCTTCATCTCAAGCAACAGTGTTGACAAATATCATGTCCCTAAAATAATAACGCACATGGACCCTCCAGAGTGGTATTGGCCAAACGTTTTGTGGACTGACTAAATTAAGAGTGAACTATTGGGAAAGAAAAGGCAGCACTACATCTGGCTTAAAATGCACAGCATATTTATTTTCATGAGAACCTCATCCCAGCTGTAAAATATGGTGGATGAAACATCATGATTTGGGCCTGGCCAGCTTGCAATCACTGAGGGAAATTGAATTCCCAAGTTTATCAAAAAATTACTCAGGATGATGGGAGAATGACTGTTAGTGCTTGGCCGTATAATGGTTCATACCAAAAACTGCTTTTTATTATTGCTATGATATGATGTTTTTCTTAAAACGCAATATCTGTTCAAACAGCTTAAATAATTGTGTAAGGGGGGTGGGGGGGTTCACTGCTTCACTCTTGCACTGCTAGGGGAGTGTGGGGGCATGTCATATACATTTTGTGTAATTTCTGTTTTTTGTGCATGTAATTTCTCAAATATTTTCATATACAGTAGTATTAATATGCTTGCCATTTTTTGCCGTCTGACTCTGATATGTGAATTCTGGGACAAAGATAAGGGCTAAAATAAAAAAATGTGTCTATGTAATAATAATAACTTGTTTAATATAGCAGATACCCTGAATCAGAGTGCAACTCAGAGTAGTTCACATGGACCCCATTGCAATATAGAAAACTGCAAACCATACAAAGAGATAAAAAATACAATGTAAACATTCACCTTTCGTGGTGCCCATAGTGGTATTTTTGAGTTTTTTAATTTACACATCTTTGCTTATATGGGACTCCACACAAGGCTCGGGATGGTGTCTGAAGTTTGGTGATATTGTGGAACCTCCATTCAAGGAGTTGGCAGTTATATTTGTCAATAACCTTGATTTGGATGAAGATCAGATCATATTTTCACATTTCTGCATTAATGACAAAAATGCCATAAAGTTCTTGCCACTGTATTTCAGGTAATTTACAGAAACATGGAATAATTTTTAAGCTTTTTTTTCCAGATGTCTGTTGTGAAGTTTGGAGATCCAGTAGAGTTTCCATCTCTCATTGTTGTTACTGACCAGCGCATCTACATCCTAGAAGTAATTTCTCAGTCTGAGTAAGCTACTACCTTGATGTAATATGTGCAAAATTTAAGACATTATAATAGAAATTCTTGCTTGCCTTTTCTTTGTATTTGTTTGAGTATGATTATAGAATGTACATTTTATGGACAAAGCATTGACATGTCTGAGAGTTACACCAACAAGAACTTTAATGACCTTGCATCCAAATGTATAGACTTCAGTATAGAGTTCTTCCCCCCTTTCCACTCTTTCCCTGATATTTTAAATCAGACTCAGAAAACTGTATTTATCACAGAGGAAATTGCTTACGTAGTCGCTGGCAGAGAGACATACAGAGACAGCAACAATATGATATAAAGTCTAAATAAAATATACAACCCAAATTCTGAAAAAAAGATTTGGACATTATTTGAATTCAGATAAAATGAAAACTAGAAGACTTTTAAATCACATAAGATGATATTTTATTCACAACAGAAAAGATGTTCAAACTGGGAAATTGTATGACTTTATCCACTAAATGAGCATATTTAAAATTTGATTACTGCTACGATTAAATGAAGATGATCGTCGGCGATATTAACATTTGAATAGCGTCTCTGCTGCATTTTATATAAAGCACTTTCTCAACCGATAGTCAGCCAAACACCAGGGGCGAACAAACGTTTAGGACTTCATTAAGCTGCGTAAAAAAGGAGTGCCTGGGAGAGTGTGTACCCATATATGTGTGCACCTGTGTGTCTGCGGACATGAGTGTATGTGTGCGTGTGTGCGTGTGTGCGTGTGTGCGTGTGTGCGTGTGTGCGTGTGTGCGTGCGTGCGTGCGTGTGTGCGTGTGTGTGTGTGTGTGTGTGTGTGTGTGTTTGTTTGTTTATGTAAAGGACTGTGCAAAATAGAGGTCGACGGATATTGAATTTTACCAATGTCAATAGCTAGGTTGGTCCGTACATAACACTCCATGTAAAATAAATAAAATAGTAAAAAAATAAAGAAAAAAACAGTACTGAATCATGAAAATGTGCTATATGCAATAAATTACTGAGGTAAATTAAAGACATGCTTTCAAACTGAAACAAAAAGTAACACTCCAAATAAACAAAAAAAGTTACTTACAAAACCGAATAAGGAAAACTGACTATTCTCAGCCGCTTCAGCTCTGATGTTACCCAGAAAAACTATCGGTGTGGATTTTTGCCAATAACCGACAGTTCCGGAAATCAACAATCGGTGCCGATTATTCGGCAGAACCGATACATCAGCCGACCTCTACTGCAAAAGCACCTATGAAAATTGTTTGAATCTGTTTATATCAGCAGTGGGTTTGTTGCTGCCAGTAAAAAGGCAAGTCAATAATAGAATAAATTCAAACGAACAAGAAAGCAGTAAAAAAGTGTCAAGATTACCTTTTTTCCAAAAAGTAGTGTGAGCTGGTTAGAATCAGATTTTTGCTCAATGCTTCCAGGCATTGTGTGGATTTATAAAAGTTCATAAGCAGTTCCACCTAATTTAATCTAATGATGTAAAACCAGCCAAACCAGGAATTTGATTATAGCTATAATGAATATTAGACTTCCATGAAGAAAGAGGTCTGGAAATGTTCAGGAGAACACTTAGCCACACATAATACCACCCTTTACTGTAATAATGTTAATTGTATTTATTTTATTATTAATGTTTTAATGCTAACTTAACACTACTCTCCAACAGTAAACAGGTTTTAAGCACAGTACTAGTTCACTTACTGTTTGTTTAAAATAAAAATTGGGATAACATGTTTTAATAAGGAATAATCATGATTAATATTGATAAAAAAAATAATCGTGATTATCATTTTGGCCGTAATAATGCAGCCCTAGCATGGGGGCAAAATGATTCAGCTGGGAGATCATCTAGCAACTTGTTAAGTCAATTGATATCAAGTCTGTAACATGATTAGCTCTAAAAGGGATGTCTAAGTGTCTCTCAAAGTAAAGAGGTTCTCAAATCTGTGAAAGAGTGCGTAAAAATATTGTGGAATACTTTAAAAACAGTGTTTCTCAATGTCAGATTGCAAAGAGTTTGCAAATCTTACTATCTACAGCGCCCAAAAACATCAGAATTTTCAGATAAATTGGAGATATTTCTCTGTATAAGGGACAAGGCAGAAGACTTGGGACTGCATCAATGTGGGAGTGTTATATGGTCAGATGAGTCCAAATGAGATATTCTTGTTGGAGGGGTGGAGGTAGCTCAGTGGGTAGGATACTTGCCTGAGGACCATGAGGTCTTGGGTTCTAATCCTACCTCCATCACTGGGTCCCTGAGCAAGACCCTTAACCCCAAGTTGCTCCAGGGAGACCGTCCCTCACTTTGGATAAAGACATCTGCTAAATGCCGTAAATGTAAATGTGTCCTTTGGGCTAAAGAAGAGGGAGACTTCCCTGTGTTATCGGTTTTCAGTTCAAAAGCCCACATCTCTGATGCTATGGGGGTGCATATGTGCATACTCTATGTAAAGGAAAAATACGTCAAAAGATGACCACAAGCTTTTCAGGGGTGGAAACCTATATCAGTCAAGAATGGGACTAAATTCCACACATCAAAACTCCAGATACTCATAACCTCGAAACACCATGGTAAACATACCCGTCTCAACAATTTTGAGACCTGTAGTAAGCATCAAATTTGAAATGAGCTCATTTTGTATAAAAATGTTTTACATTTATCAGATTAAATAAACATGTTCCCTATTTTTGGATTCACAATGTGTATAACCACACTTGTGAAACACCACGTCAGTGAAAAAAAATCCCACTGCTTCTCACTACAAGAGCACATACTGTTTCTATTATAATGTTGAAATAATAAATGTTTCCCTCTAATATTTATAATTATATGACTGAGTGTCCCCTCTTACCATGTAGAGGACAGCCCTCAGATTTTCTGAAGAAGAGGAACAGCCACCAGTTGTGTGAGCTGAGGTACCTGGAGGTGGGCCTAGGGTCCCAGACTATCCACATGGAGTTTGATGAGGGAGGTGCTGCATACACACTGCTGGTTCGAGACAGCACCCGTTGCAAACATTTCTTCAACCAACTAACAGGCAAGCGCTTTTACACACACATGCACATTTATCCACACACAGTGCTCACATCAGCATTTTGTTCTTACAATTCTGAAAATAAAATCTGACAGCCTAGCAGTCTTTTTTTCTTACAGCATATTGGCACAGAGTCTTCATGGTATTGTTATATATATATATATGAAAGAATGGGAAGTCTTAATAACAAATAAATGACATGATTGATATATTACATTGATTGATTGATTCTTGTGTTCAGAAGATTATATATGATCATGAAACGAAAAGTAACTGATTGGTATATATATATATATATGTGTAGGATTTTTGAACTGCTGTTTCTAGGCAATACAAGCAACTATTTTCTAAAGAGCTGGTGTGCATCTTAGTCTAAAATGGCAAAAAACAAATAATGAGAAAATAATTAAACAGAAGCTAATCAATTCCTCAGGCTGAAAGTTAGTCTGTAAAAATGTTTTTTTTAATATTCTGTTGGTTATTAAATTGTAAATCAGTTTTAAATGTTTTATTAGGGAAGGAACTTGAATAAATGTATGGGAAAACATTTGAAGAGCTTTTTAATTTGCCTTTCTTTCTAATATTCAATTTTCTTAAGGAATAGCAAGGGAACTGGCCCCAAAATCTGACAGCAAGCTTAAGGGCATCTCAACCACAAGACTGAATTCCAAACACCATCTTTGGTATGTAAAAGAAAGCTTTCATATAAGTCAGTCAGTCAGTCTAAGCCTAAATATGGGGTGGTTGGTGGTCTAGTTGTTAAGGCGTTCACCCTGTGATCAGAAATCCCAAGACTGCTAGTGGCAGCTCTGAAGCACCCTTGAGCAAGAAACTGTCCCCACTTACTGCTCCCCGGCACTGTGTTCCTGGCTGCCCGTTGCTTTACTTACGGGCGGTGGTGTCTTCGCAGATGATAGAATTTACACTTTATACAGCCCCTCTCTCCTACAAATTCTCTCTCTCTCCCTTCTCCCTATTCCAAATTCAGTATTCCCTTCTCCCATCACTTTTTGCCATTTAACCTCTTAATTGCATCTCGAATTACAGATCAAATGTGTGTGAGTGGCAATAATAAAAACACTGCCCCATTTGTTTCAGTCCTCTCTCGTTTGCTTAATTTTTTGCTTGAACACAATTGTAATGTATTTCATCTGATGGGTAATGACTGCTTTATGTTTCACTTCTTCAATACAAAGTTTTATTTTCAAAGGTATTATCCTATGATTAGAGGTTTTGTTGTTCTTAAGGTGTCCAGATGGATCTCTTTTATGCTTTTGATGAATGCAGCTGTGTAGATTTTGACCTGTGTTTTTTTTTCCTCCCCCACTCATTCTTTCATGTTTTCAGCCATACATTAATTTATTGCTGACTCAGGTCATACTGATTCAGCAGTGATATTTAATTTAATGTGTTCTGTAAACTCTTTTTGGGCACCTGACAGGCCCCTGGTTTGTGAGGGCAGTGAGGCATTCTCTGAGGAAGACCAACATCCTCCATTCCTTTATTTGCTGGCATTCCTCCAGCTTGGTGAGTGTTTATGATTCAAATGTGAGAAAACAGGCTTTAAAAATTGCAGCAGAAATAAGTGTAGTCACTAATCCAGGGCCCACAATACAGGATTTTAAAATTCAATAAAACTGTTGTTAAAAATATAAGAAACCCCAAGTGTAAATACAGCTTCCACAGTTTTTGTCCTTTTGTCAACAAAGCCCTCAATGCTAATGAGTCGGCTGTCCAATTTTTCTCACAAACATGATATCTCTCACAATTTCTAGAGAATACACCGGATCAAAACCTGGTGGCCTCTAGAAGGGTCCAAATTACAATAGTAGTTACATGTGCAGCACAAAAGTAATAGAAAATAGTTTTTGCTTACATTTGAAAGTTATATAAAATGTTTTTTACTTCCATTTAATAGCACATTGATAGCAACACATCCTTTAGGATATTGTGTTGTAAATTGTGCCTATGTTTGATATTTTGTAAGTTGCAATATTTTGTTTTTAGGATTAATATTTAATTTTTTAAAATTTAATTATCAGTTGCAGTAGACTGGGTTTGTCTTGAGGGGGAAATGAAAATAAATCTGGACAATATTAGTTTATATGGACAAAGCTATTATATTAGCTATTATATTATATTAAATCATTCCTTTTGTCCGTTTATTCTCCCAGCAATCAGGCAAACACACAACATGCGCAGTGCAGATTTTACTGTTGTAAAGGCCAAACTGCAAGTTCTCATAAACTACGATTGAACTAACACCCTCCCACTGCATATGTGTTTCCAATTCCACTGGAGATGCCATTGATTACCTGGTGTAATCAACCTTCACCACTATGGGAACCAGTACTTTTCTAGTTGATTAGGACCAGTGTATTAAATGTCAGAGTGACACTCTTCTATTTGAGTCTAGCTGATTTCTTTGGAATGAGACACCCACATCTGGATAGAGAAAGAGGCTCACAATAAACAAAAGCTCCACCTGACTCTTCCTGAGAGGGTGGTCTCACTGTGAGCAGGTAGCTCAGCTTACAATAGCCTCGACATCCCACTGGCACTCATTCTCTTCCCCACCCCAGCTGGAATAGAAGTGGACTGCAATTGTCAAATCCTGAACCTTCTGCCATTGAGGGCAAATCCAGGCAGAATCCTCACAATCTGTTTTAAAGGGAGACAAAGAGCTTGTACATAAAAAAAAAAATGTACAAGCCTCATCCCCATTAATGAACATGTAATCTCTTGCTTTATCACTGTATAACATTTTTTCTTTTACTGTTATGGAGCCTAAACTAAAAAAAAATATGGGAATGGTAAATGTTTTTCAACTTAAAAACACTTCACAAAAACATCAAAACATAATTGATAATTGAAAGATTAATCATCAGTAGCTAGCAGTACAAAATAATAATTAAATAAATCTTAGGGACATCTAAGAGGAAAGTACCGTAAATTCCGGACTATAAGCCGCTACTTTTTCTCGAATTTTCACAAATTTTGAAGCCTGTGGCTTATAACAGGGGGCGGCTAATGCATGTTTTTTTTTTTTCATGACGGCAAAAACATTTTGCCTCGTAACCAGACCCGGGACCAGACACGGATTTGCGGACGGACCATTGCCTTGTTTCAGGTTAATACACACGTGGATAAAATTGTTGGTACCCCTGAAATATTTATAGAAAATCATGTATTTCTCACAGAAAAGTATTGCTTTAAGACAAGTTT
>JBBMFX010500765.1:2068-31858 GCA_037832545.1 Rhabdalestes septentrionalis
TGGCCCACCATGCAGTTATCGATGTAGTTCACCTGATACTGCAGATTCTTAGTCATGTGCAAGTGCATCATCAAAGGTCAGTTTCCAACATCAGTACCTGACCTCACAAATGCTCTGCAGAGCAGAATGAACCCAGCTGGCATTCGACCGACCCTAAACGTTTAAATGTGGTTGAAATAATGTCAGTTTATGAAAAAACATTAATTCAACGTCAAAACAACGTTGGATACCAAATGGTTGAAATGGTGTTGTTAACTAACTATGGATTCAACATAGAAATATAAATAAAAGGTGAGTTGTACGTAAAATCAACGTTGGAATGACGTTGATATACCAACGTTGATTAGATTTGCAAAATCTAAACAAAATCCAACGGTTATCCAACGCTGACACCTGACGCACCTGACGTTGATTCAACTTTGACTCCACGTTAAAATGCCAGCTGGGAATGTGCCCCCCCCAAAAAATCTTGTGAAAAGCCTTCCAAGAAGATTGGAGGCAATTTTAACTGCAAAATGGGGCCAACTCCAAAACAAAGTCTATGTAATTGAATGCAATGTCCTAATACTTTGTCCATTTGTCCATATGTAGTGTGAATCCCGTATAAGTGTGTTGGCACCTGTTCATCTGAAACCAGCAATATAAACAGTGAGTTTCCTCTATTAAAGGCAGAGGGAGAGAAGGAGAACGAGAATGAAACAGGGAGAGATGAAGGAGAGTGAGAGAGCGGTAGCAAGAGAGAGGAAGACAGAGAGGGGGGAGATAGAGAGGGAGGGAGACAGAGAGAGAAAGGGAGGGGAGAGAGAGATGGAAGAAGAGGGAGAGGGAGAGATGGTGAAACAGAGTCTGAGAGAGAGTCAGTATGAGAGAGAGGAAGAGAGGATGAAAGAGGCAGAGAGAGAGATGGAGGAAGAGAGAGAGGGGGGGGGGAGTCAGAGAGAGAGAGAGTGAGGAACCGGGAGAGGGAGAGATGGTGAAAGAGAGTCTGAGAAAGAGTGAGGAAGAGAGAGGGAGGTTGGCTGATGTATCGTCACGTGACTCGCAGTCTCTCCTTGGTAACGCGGAGTGTGATCAGCTGAGAGCGGCGCGAGGAGAGGAGAGAGGAGCAACACCATGAGTCACCTGAACCAGGGGTAAGTACAACAAATATTGAGACAGAACATGGTCTAAATACAGTCTTACCCGAAGTAAATACAGCAGAATCCGGATCTAATACACCGGGTCCTGACCTGATTTACATGCAGTAGAACCTAAGTCAAATTCAGTAGAACACGGGGGGAGTGCAACGGAACTTGAACTTAATTCAGTAAAACTCGGAACAAATACAACAGCCCCTGATGTAAATTCAGCAAAACATGGGGCAAATACAACCGAACCTGAACTACATTCAACAAAACATGGGCCAAGTACAGCAGAAGATGAACTAAATTCAGTAAAACATGGGTCAAATACAAAAGAACTAGAGGTAAACTCAGTAAAACATGGGGTAAATACAGCAAAGCCTGAAGTTAATTCAGTCAGAAACAACAACCTTATGGAAAAAGAGTGGAACCTGAGGTAAATTCTGTGGCAAAATGGATCAAATACAGCAAAAGCAGATGTAAATACAACTCAACTTGATGTAAATACAGCTGGACTGCTGGTAAATCATGAGGTAAATACAGAAGAGATGTCAATACAGCATGCTGGGGTAGATTTGTACTGCACACCAGCACATGTGAGGCAGGTATTCAGTCAAACTGATTACCCAGATAACTGTTCAGGCTGGAGGAAGCAAATTTGCGTTTATAGGGCAAGGTATTAGCACAATATTAGATTATCGGGCACAATATTAGCAAGATATTGCATTCACCACCAAAAGTGCAAGTTATGGAGCTGAGCTGTGTAAGTCTTTATCATGTGATGCATTTAATACTCTCACCACTGCTTTTTAGCTTTACCTTACCAGTGTACAGTTAGAGTCTGTAGCCTGGCTGGTGATGTTTGTGTTTCTGCATTTATAACAGCTATTTGATATACTGGAAAATAAATGATCAGTAATGTCCAGCCTTACTATGTAGTGTAGGTAGGCCTTCAGAAAATGGACAGTTAGTTGACACACCAGGTAGGCGTATTAGTAAAGTGGACAGTGTGTTGGTTTGTGTACTGCATGTTTGTGTAATGAGTCATTAGCAGCTTCAGTAAACTGGAGTGTGTGTCCAGAGCCCAGTTACTGTGGAGATGGAAAAACACTGGAGTACTCATTTTCTCTTTGGACTGTTAAATCAAATAATGTCTAAAGTCTAAAATACATTAATCAAAGCAACATTTTAGATTATTACATCCCTCCAAAAGGTGTTTTCATACACTAATTATGAAAAGCTTTGAAGCACTTGTTTTATTGATGTGTGTGTTTTTATCCAATATTAAACCAGTATTTTTTTTTTACCATGATAAAGGATATATTGGGTTTTTTTGTTATAGTAATTTCTTGTCATGGTTTTGAGATTTAATGATAAAATTTGAAGTACTATAATAAGGCATGTATTATTTATTAGAACTTTTATACAGCATCCTCATTTTTATAAGAATTTTATAATAACCACATTTTATATGGTTTTAATTTATGCTTATATTTATCCTTTTTCTGCTTCCTGATAAAAGAAACATGTTTCTGCTGGTACCTGTTCATAAAAATAAAAAAAAACCCAGCTTTATAAATGTTAACTTGCTGTTGCTCAGAAGGTGCCTGGACCATGGGCACCAGTGTCCTGAGGATTCATGCTACCCCGCCGAAAAATGCTCCCTTTAAATTTTTACAGTTTAATACACTGATGATGATGAGAAATAGACAAATAATATGCATAATCTAAAAAATACATTGTAATAAATGGTGGATACGGTTCCGGCAGCTTTTTAACACTGCTGTTAAAAAAGCTGCTTATTTGTTTAAAGTGTTTCCAAGTAAATACAGCTTGGTTCATATAGCAGTACTATTGCACACAATAAAAGTGCACAATACAGTACTTTTGAATTCATTGTTGGATTTTGTGTATAAAAATGTGATTAATCATGGAATTAATCGAAAAAAAACAAAAAAGTTTTTCGTTGCCCAGGAGTAATATGTGTTCTTTTTTTTTATTAGAACCATATAAAAATGTGATTATGATGTAAAAAACAGTGTTTTGGACTTCTGAAATATACTGTATTTTAAGTAAAGATTCATCCAACATCTATACATAATTGGTTTATATTTTTAAAAATGGTGATTCCCACTAATGTCTCGCTATTATTCCACAATAATAGTGTTGTATTTTGTCCTGGAACTCTAATAGTGTCACTAAGCCTGCTAGACTTCACCTGTCACTATGCGTTCCTTGGTCTGAAATCCAGCCTCCCCTCCATGTGAGAGCACTGAAAGAAGCTAATACAAAAGGAGCACAGGTTAAGCATGCCATCCATCCTTTCTAACTCCAGCTGTAATCAGACACTCGTAATGTATCCCTCAGGCTGTATAGTCGGCGCCGGGTGCTGTTGTTTCTCCCTGAGAGTAAAACAGTGGAAATCAAATCTGTGTTGGAAAAAGCCAAGGAGACAAACAACCTGGCATTTCCAGGAGTAGATCATACATAAATATGGGCTACCCTCAGGAAATCATTACTTCTGCTGATTCCTGAAGTCTGTTAATGGCCCATCCAGAAAAAAATGAGGACATCAGATGATTCCTGATAGATTGTACCATTAAGGCTGTCATAATTTTTCAATTAATAATAGATTAAAATTTATGTTCTCAATTAATGTGCTCACTGATCCATGTGCAGTCTGAGGATATATAGGGTATCCTGAAGCTGTGATTTACAGTTTGACCATACTGCACAGGGTACATCAGCTGGGTCTCAATACTGCACCTTTGTAGTTACAGATTTCATGTCTATGCAAATACCAATATTAGACATAAATGCCAGACTCTTAATTAGGTCATATGTAGTGTAGAAACAGTTTATTCCAGCTCAGGGTGCATAGGAGCACGCAGCAGAGTAAACAACTGATTTAATAACAATATTTATAACAATACATGTTATAAAATCAAAAATTGACTTCACTTCAAAAACAGCTTCACTTGGTGAATGGGTTAAATGTAGAAATCTTTATTTGGTGTGTTCATGTATGACAAAATGGCCACTTCACTTTATCTGAATTAGAATGACAAAACCTATTGCCAGTGACAGAGCTTTAAGTGATTGTGACATGAATTCTTGAGAAAAGTGCATTTAAACTGTGCTTTATTTTAGCTTGCACAATCAAAAGTTCGATTTCTTTTATTTTTTTGGCATGTCAATCATATTGAAAGGTGTTGCATGTGCCAACACTGTCTGTCAGAGTTTCTGACAGTTTTTCGAGGGACATTCTGTCAAATTGTTTTTGGATTCACGGATCCACACATGGGTATAGTTTAATTGCTTTAATTTTAAGTAAATCAAAGAATAAAGTTCATACTTAGCAGTTGAAACGTGCCTGAATCTTAAACAACTCGTATCACAACTAATTTCTTTCCATAGGCTTCTTGGAACCTACAACAGTCTTACTGACAAACACCTGACTGGTTACTTCAACAATGCGAGAATACGAAGGCATCTTCAAAAAGTGGGATTGGTAAGTGACCGGTTTATTGTTCTGAGCGAAGTAACAGCTCCACAGTGATCACAATGCATTTTAAATTGTACCAGTTCTAATACTACTACTACTAATAATAGTAAATATGACAACAACAATAATTACTATTATTGTCATTATTAATGTTGTTGTTCAACTTGCAATGACTGCAGACAGTTATTATTATTCATAGAATTAAAACATGAAAACGTTACTATCTTTGCATGAAACCCGTCAATTAATTATGATCAAAAGCTTATTGAATGAAGAGTGTGTTGTGATTGAGAGGGTCCTTTAATTGTTTGATCTAGTTGTTAAACAGCTGCATGTATGTGAATCAGCTCAGCAGGAGTGGGCGGATTATTCCAGAAAAGGAGTACAGGCACAAACTGATCCAGAGGACGCACCAGAGACACGTTCGAGAATGTCTGGCCCAAGCTATCTTTCACAAGGTGCTGGACATGGAAGTGAGTGGATGTTGGTCCTGCTGATTCAGGGGAAAAAAACCCTTAGAAATAAGGCAGAGATGGCTAAACCATGCAGCATCTACTAGGGGTGTGTAAATGCATTAATGTGTAATGATGCAACTATATAAAGGCACTGATTGAGTTTCAATATGATATTTAAATGAATAATATTCAGTCAAGTAACCAAAAATAATTCAGAATTGTACCAGAATAATTTAACTGCTTGGTAATTAAATATGAGAGTTCCTCATGTTCTGCATCATTCACTGGAGAAGTATAATAGAACTGTTGTAAGATCACATATTAGCGACTGAAGTTCTTTGTTACATGGCTGCTGTCCCATACCTAATACATCTCTTTAGGTAATTACCAGATACTATACGTGTGGACTTTAAACTGTGGTTTGGGCCTCTGAGAATAGATTAGCCAATCCTAAAATTGCTGTTTTACTATTCGTTTAACTGGAACTCAAATGGGTGTAACAGCCGAATAAACTGCAACTAAATAAGATAATACGGATTATTCTAACAGTATATAGAACTGTTATAGAACTGTGCACACACCCACTGTCAAATAACCGGGCTTCTCAAAACATTTGAACAGTTTATAGAAGATTGGATCAGTGCTATGCTCCATGCTCTCTCCCAGTTGTCTCTCATTAGCTGTGAAACCCCACTGCCAATAATGTGCCAATAATCAAAACGTTGATTATTGGCAGTGGGAGAGAGCATGGAGCGTAGCACCAATCCAGTTTTCTATTCACTGTTAGAATCATCGGTGCACACACCCACTGTCAAATAACTGGGCTTCTCAAAATTCCTGTAAATTTTTGCTGTCACAAATCAGAATAAATCTTATCCTCAGAATCAGTTTTTTTTGGTACTGTCACGTCTTTTGTCACCAATAATATTTTCTCTATTTATATTTTGTCTAAACAGCGTCTGCATCAAATAGAGATCAAGAGAAAACTTGAGGAATTTGCAAGAAGAGAAAGGGTACATAAAATTAAGGTGCATGATTGTTTCTGCAATGTCTGTTATTATTGCATGGAAGAATACAATATATTCATTTAAAATAATTTTTAAAATGATGTCCATTGTTTTTCTAATGCAATTATGATGGTTTCACGCAATAACATGATTATTTAATGATTAAATGTAAATGTAATCATTTTATAGGAAGTATTATTAAAATTGTTTTGCTAATTATTTGGTAATGGATTCACTCTTTAGACAATTTCCTGTGACATGGTAGTGCCCTTTTTTATTATAATTTTGGGAATAATGCTGCTCTTTTTGTTTGTGGCCAGGTGGAACGTACCAACAGGTATGAGGATGAGCCTATAATGATCCTTTCTCCACGGCCACCGACCGGACCGAAAAATTCTCATGCACGGCATTCTGGGCCTGAAGGAGAGCATTCTGAGTCAACAGAATCAGTAAGCAGAAGAAACTCTAGACATACACAACAGAATAAATACAAGTCAGAAGTATCACTTGTATTATTCACAATAAATGTTAGAAAGAACAGCATGCTTACTCAGTGTTAACAAAAGTATTCTGGGACCATTAGTCATTGAACTGACATTTTTAGAGCTTTGGCAGTTTGCTCAGTTTGCTGCTCTGTGTGCAAAGTTAGTTTCCATGTTTAGCTGAAATAAAGACTGTTGACTCACGGTTGAGCTCATCACTCATGTTGAAGAATGAGTTACGAATTGGTAGTGTAAGCATCAGTAAGAAGACCTTATCTCAGTTTGCCGCTGATTAGCACTATTTACTTTATCCTAAGTTTCTGTCTTCTCTGTTTAGCATGTTTCTACTTGCTTTTATGACCAGAATATCATGAGTCTATACAGCTAGAATGAAGAGTTCTTATAAGTGTGCTCAATAACGACAAGTGCATTAATTAAATCAGATCAAATAAATAATCAGTAATCTGAATCTTAGCTACATTATTTATTTAAAAGTGTCAGACACCTCTAGTTATTAGTGGTTTTAGCTACTTCAGGGTGCACCCATTGCTCATAAAGGTATTCTGTTTGTGCACATGCAAAGATGATACCTATTACAATGCCACAAATTTAACACTGACAAGTGAAGTGAAAAACACTGATTAAAATTTGATTACAGCAGCACCTGTCAAAAGATGGGATATGTTAATGAGCAAATGACCAAATATTTCTTGAAGTTGTGTTGGAAGCAGGAAAAAATGTGATTTGACAAGTGATATACTGTGATAAACTTTCAAGTTAAGGGCTGAAAGGATCTGTTGCTAGCGTTTTGGTGCCAGATACCACAGCACTTCTTTAGAGGTTTTGTGAAGTCAGTTCCTTGACAGTCAGAGAGTCAGAGCTGTTTTGGAGGCATGGGTATACAAAGTATGCTTTTAATGCAGCAGCTGCAGAACCAATTTTTACTTTGTCCAAAGCCAAGCCCTGAAGCACAGAGCTGTGGGACAGTGGAACTGTCTTCTCTGGAGTGATGGGGCTCCATATAGCACCTGTGGGAAGAGCTGGAGTGGTTCTTGTGATTCAGAGCAAATAATCCCACATCACTTATTGGCCTCATTAGTGCTCTTGTGGCTGGTAATTAAATCTTTTCAGTGTTCCAGTGTAAAACCTTAGAATAGTAATGGCTGTTACTACAGCAAAGGGGGTACAATCTCCCTGTTATTTCACTTGATTCCAAAAGAAATATTGTATGAGCACCATTAGCATACTTGTTGTGAGATGTTTTTTGTTAATGTTGCTGCTATTGCTTTTTATAGCCAGGCTCCTCCAGACCAAACACGGCACCTGGAAAGATGCAGAGACCCGTACGACTGAAACCTTTGAACAGGACCAGCACTCCAGGCTCTCAGAGGAGAAACTCGTCCCGCTATAGGCACCAAGAGTCCTCCATTGAAACAGATCACCCATTCAGCTCACCAGTGAGACCACAGGCACACGGCAGATCACTTACACTTGCCAACAGATACACTCATTATATGTCACGTGTATAGGGGTCACCATACCACTGTCCTTTCTTGTCAGTACAGTATAGTAACCTTGTTGTTGTAATGTGCTGCACTGACATTTTTTGTGATGCCTTTGCTTATTTAATTGTTCTGTTACACCCTTTAGAGGTGTACAAATATGTACATAATGAAATGAGCAGGTTTACTATTAAGCAGGTTTACTATTAAGAAGTTGTTCCCCAGTATTCGAAATGTTCCCAAATGTGTTTGATCAGGCAATACATGATTGTTCTGCACTGAAGCTACAAGGCTAATGTTGCTAACAATAATAACATTTTCCAGCCCATTTTACCTGGACGTGAAATATAACCAGTAAAATACTTCAAAAATGTATTATTTTGTATTAATACATTTAACACCACAGACTCTAAACACTCATCTATAACAGATTCAGTAAATGTACATTTTAATCATTTTCAATATTCACTTGATAATTTTTATTATTACTGAGATGTAGACCGAGGTTACTTTAAAAGATACATTTACTTAAAAAAAATTTATATATACAAACAATTGATCTATTACAATGCGTAGTGTGACACCAAACTAGAATAGATGCATGTCATTAGAATGTTCTTAATGTTAACAAAAGGAGGAAACCATGTTTAAATGCTATATGGTTCTGGATATTTAGATTTCTTAGACAGTGCTGAATTATGAAAAGAATCACCCTGAGTTTATGAACTGCCTCAATCATCACACAAACCTCAAACCATGTCACTGTATGATACAGTCTCATCCATAGACCTGGATGGACTTTCACATGGCATGACTATTCTATAATAATACAGAGACATTGTGTTTACTAGAGTTAGAGTTTTTGTGTGTGTGTTTTTGCTGCAGTTGGAAACAGATGCCACAAGGCACCTGACCCTTACAGATTTCTCCAGCACTGTCTCACCGTACCGACTCCCCGTGATTAACAACTTTGTAACCCCTGTGCCTCCACTTACCAAGAGAAAGGAAAAAGGACCGAAAGCGAATGGGACACTGCGGGGTCGAAGGTTACGACCCACCACCGCTCCGAGTGCTGCAGACACACAGGTCGGTGTCACTGGCAGCAGCAGCTGGTCTAGAAGACTTTCAGAGCCAGAAATAGCTGAAGCTGGTTTTAAGGTGTAACACTGCTTGCCCAGAAGACTACAGTATTTTTCTGGACTAATATGCTTGATTAATGCCTTAATAGCTCACTAATACAGTAATAATGATAAAACAGTGTAATGAGAATAGTCTTATAACAACACAGCAATGTTGTTACACATGGTTAATATCAGGCAGCTTTTGATTACAATTCCCTATAAGCCCTGTTGTTTAGGGATAATAACATTTTAATAAAGCTTCTCAGTAAGTCCCCAAATATGTACTAATGTTCAGAAAGTTTTATGTGTTCATCAAACAGTGTGCAATATTCCGAAACCAAACATTCTTAGTTTAAGCTCGATTTTTAGACTAGTGACTGTTCAAAGATTTAAAAATGTAAAAGAAAAAGTAAAATTAAAAATATAAACTATGTTTTTATAAAGGTTATTGAAACAGTTTATAGCATCCTGAGAGGGATATGAACTTGATACACATTTTTAAGGAAGCCTGGCAGCTTCTGACTGTTTATGCAGTTAAATATATTTTACAATAAAGTTTTCACTCTAGAATAATTAAAACTCTGTTTCTGTTTATATTTTGATTTCCCTACAACCAATATCATTTTCGCTCTTCCATAGGATGGCACCATTCAGCGGGCGTCGGCTCAGAGTGGCGTCTTTGTGAAGATGGTTTATTTTGGAAAAAGCGTTCATCTGTCCCATGACCTGATGGGCTTTACAGATGAAGTAAAAGTCTTCCAACAGCACTGTGGGGGAGAAAATCTCTGTGTTTACAAGGGAAAACTCAAAGAAGGAGGTCAGTCTACAGGGCATGCCAACCTGTATTAGAATTGTACCAATAAAAAGTCTGGACACAGCAAATAGAGTGTATGTTATTCATAGCCTTAATGATATTTGGTTCTAAAGGCTTATGCTTAAATGCTTGAAACTTGTTCTTAAGACACTCAAAGTAATATTAATAAACAAGTAACTTTGTCATCTAGCTATTTAGTTGTGTGACCATTTGTGTGTTATCTTACCTATTGAAATAAGCATCCATGGTTATATATCAATATCCGTAGGCCATGTCCACACGTACACAGGTTTTTCTGAAAACAGAGTTGTTTCTATGCAACGGATGGCCATTCTGGGCTGTTCTAAAATGCACAGGTTGCCAGTCCGCCCCTGCATATCAGCAACACTAGCGTCTGTAGGGGTGGCCTGGCGAGTCGCGGGGGGCGCGATGAGGCAGTGTTTTCGAATGCCCCTGCCTGAAGTTGGCACTGGGTAATATCGTCCCTCTTCCAAGGCATTTTAAAAATACCTGTGTTCTTTGTTTGATCTTTTTGCACATGCATGTTTCTCATCCTGTACTGTGTCTACACATTTGTGTTTGTTTGATATATTAATACTTGGGAGCTGACCTCCTGATTCACAGCATAAGATTGGGTGGTAGCTAGTGGGAAGGTATGTTAAGTTTTTTTATACCTCTTTTATACACTAGTTACAATTGTACTACTTCTGTCCTGTATGCTAGGAAGCCATGCATACAACAGTGATCTCATTAGGGACCAATGTTTCAACAAAAGACAAGGCAAACCAAACCTAAACAGTTTGCATAAAAACAAGATGGAAACCATGTTTTTTACTTGTTGATGTTGAATAAAGGACACTAGATGCTGAGTTTAGACTAGTTCAGATTTAGACAGCACTGCTGGATGCTCTCTCAAAGTTTGAGGGCACTTGACAGTTGATTGTACAAAAACAGTGCTTTACATTATTTAAATGTGACACATAGTGCATGAATAGAATGACTTACTTCAACACAATTCTTGCCAAAACAAGTCAACAACTCAAAGGATAGCAGCTGTAGTGATGTAACATATTTCTCTTTGTGCAACCACTTGATACAACCAATCATTAACTGTTGTATGGTATTATTTTATTTTGAGTCTAGTATCTGTATGTAAAGGGTATTTTTTTAGAACGAAAAGTTATGGTTAATGGAGTGTATGTGTGCTTTTTTTTACCCTATGATAGAGACATTCCAGTTTGTCTCTCGACGTCATCGTGGTTTCCCCTTCAGCTTGACTTTCTTCCTGAATGGTCTGCAAGTGGAGCGTCTCAGCTCATGCTGTGAGTTTAAACACAGGAAAGGATCACGTCTTGGTGGACGCAATGGCCACTTTGGGTTCGTTGGAGTGGAGGGAGCAACACCCTGCTACAGGTCAGAATAACACAGTGCGTAAACATCATAAATAAACTTTTCTCCATTAAATAAACTGCACTTGCCCATTGAGCATACCTTTAGGACATAATCGAATGCCTAAGACATGCATTTTCACCTATTCTTTAAAGGGGCATTGTGTCCTGCAATTTGAGCATGATAGTTTATGTTGGAGCAAAACCTTATATTTTTTTTTTTTACATATTTTAAATACCAACTTTACAGTGTGACAGAATTCAATGGACCAACAGAGAATGATGCAAGTGATGTAATATCTAAATTCTAATTCTAATAAAAATCCAGTTACATAAACATTGATTCCCTGACCACAGTCTGTCAGCAAGATGACTACTCTTCATATCATACTGAATAAGTGTATCTATTAAATCTGAAAATGGTTTTACCGTTCTTCAGGCTGAACTTTGTATACTGGAAAAAACGATAATATGCATTTAGAAGTTTTACTAGAGAAGCAGCACTGCTCTAAATCAGTGGTCACTGTCTTGAAGATCTAACTTCCAACCCTGAAGTTTCTTTATTTGTCACATGCATTTATTTAACTTATTCACCAACAAGGTGCCCAGGGAACAGTGTGTGGAGACTAGAACCCCAACCCATTGATTTCAGGGCCAACGTACTAACAGCTAGGCCATCCAGCTGCCCAAACCCTGATTGAATAGAAATTATTCTGACCATTAATCCACATCATCAGTTGCATCTGGTGTGTTTGATTTGTAGTGGAGCTGAATTCTGAAGAATCCGGTGTCTCAGGTTGCTGACCACTGCTCTACAGAGAACTTCAGCAGTTTGAAAGCAGTATTATGAACATACCAGTAAAGTAAATCATTAGGCCAACAACAACTCTACATTTATTCAGGATGCAATATGTTTTTCTAAAGGAAAGTTTATGGTTTCAGCCAGATAAACTATTGGAAGGCATCCAGATACCCATACCTAAGCTACAGCTTGTGTTCCCCATCATTAGACAAATTTCTAACCCACTGCTTCCCAAAGTAGGGGCTGCAGATTTTTGTCAGGCCATGAAGGTACTGCAGGTGGTCAACTAGAGGAAATAATTAAAAAAAAAACTGATTCCTTTATTTTATAATAAAGCTTTGTAATTATGCATGATTAAAGTGTGGAGGTAGCTCAGTGGGTAGGACACTTGCCTCCGGACCATGAGGACCATGAGGTCCAGGGTTTGAATCCTACCTCCAGCACCACCACTGGGTCCCTGAGCAAGACCCTTAACCCCAAGTTGCTCCAGGGAGACTGTCCCCTGTAGTTAGGAATGGAAGTCGCTTTGGATAAAAGGTGTCTGCTAAATGCCGTAAATGTAATAAAGAATTTACACAACTAAGCCATGGTATTTAAATTAAATGATAATTTTCATTTATTTCATTGTTTTTTATCTGGAATGTATTTTATGTCTTGTCAGTGGGTAAATATAATGGTTGGAATAGGGCCCATAACTGCTGGGGCAAGGGTTAAAATGGAGCAGTGGCTCAGAGTGACTCAGAGTTCAAATGGATCAGGTGGCAGAATGAAAGCTTTTAGTAAAGAATCAACTTCATCAAGTGAATCATCAGAAATCCGGTGCTGCTGTAGCTGCAGGTTTTAGGTCCAAACAAATAGTACACCGCCAATTTCATTGTAAGCTCTGCTTTAGTGACAATAAAGGCATTCCGTTCTATTCTATTCTATTCTACTTAGCCTCAGTCTTCAAACACTTGGTCAGGGGAGCGCCCGCCTTTTTGGATTGAAAAGCTACAGCAACACTTACCTTAGTGCACATGACTTGACACCCTGATTGAACTGAATCTGTGAAAAAAAAAAGTGAATAACCACCACAATGTGTGATTTTTAATCGAGTATATGGAGATAAACTCTGGGTGGTCTCACAGAGACTCTTGTGCTAAATCGTAAGCTAATCTATGGTGAGAGTGTGTGCTTTGTTTTGTGCCCTTAAAATTACGCGGCAATGAGCCCATCTGTGATGCATTCTAGGAACTGCATCAGAATGCATGTACCAAAAGCTTAGCAAGTGTTGATTTGATTTAAAGTTTAAAATATATTCTTTTTTTTTTCTCTATGATGATATCAGGTTGGATGATGTATTGTGAATATGTATTTTTTCTTGGCCAGACTCAAAAAGCCAGGATACTCATTTAATTCCTAAGATATAATGTATATGAGCAGATTACTAATTAACTTCATCATAGAATGGATTTGTTTATGAAGTAAAAATAAATAGCAAAATAATGCATCTAATTGCATGGTCAGATTCCTTGGTTTGTGGTGGGATGCAGAAAAATATTTCAAGTCTTAAGTTTGGGAATGGCAGACATGAAATCTTGTTCTAGAGACTTCTGCCACACAACTGTATGATGTGAGTTAATAGGTTTACAGCATTTGGTTATAGCCATAATTAAATTTTCATTTAGCCACAATGTCCCTTTAATGCTTTTTTTTTTTAACATACCCCCTCTGCTTTCTTTAAATGATCAGTACCAAACAAAAAATTAAGTGTCTTTCGTCAGTATGTGCCAAAATATGTGCAGAATGTATAGTACATATCTCAGATTTATTCCAGAACCAATATGAATATATTTGAAGTGTATTGCATTGAACACATATAGCAAATGTAATTTTCTGTTCCCTTATTACAAACTAACCATATATAGGAGTTCAAAACAGAACCCTTGAATTTCTCTGTAATTCTAGGCAATGATAAACTATGTTTTATCATTCTGCAGATGCATTATTGCCATGGGATTGGACAAAAAACCCACTCCACCAAAGAGAGTGAAAGAGGATCCATTCCTTTCAACATCTCTAGAAAACTCTAAAGAGGAAGAAGGGGAGGAGGAGGAAAAACCTATCCAATCACTGGAGACACAGACAGATGCAAAAGAAGACGCCACACAAGAGGAAAACAAACCAAAAAATGGTTTGAGTTCTATGATTCAATTACTATTGTTTTAAATATTGTATTTACATTACCTTTTCTTCACTGTAATTTTTAAACATTTGCATTTCTCTGTTTTTTTCCTTTTGAGTCTTGTTTCCTCTAAGGATTTCCTGCTCTTACTCTTAGAAAGTGCTTCTTAACACTTATCTTCCTAAGGTGACACTTCCACAGTGGGCTGGAAAAAGACTGTTGGAAAAAAGCACTGTATAAATAAAACTGAACTAAACTGTATTGAAATACAATAGAACAACCCAGTGTTTCAAGCTTTTCTTATTATAAGTCCGAGCTTTGACAGAACTCAGAAAAAAGAACAAGATGGTGAACTGTAAAACATGGAGTGGCCAGACGTCTCCAAACTTAGCCCCAATCTTGCTGTTTTAGGATTAACTAAATGCCACACACTTATGGGAACTTCTGCATCATAGTCGGGATGAACTTTCTGCAGAATGAACAATTACACATTGAACTGTTTGAATATCAATACAAAAAACCCTTTTGACCTGTAGTGAATGTTTACAGATTATGGTTAGAATAAGCGTATAATATCCTCTCTAGAATACGAGGAAGATTTTGAAGCTGATGATGAAGGCCCTGTTGAAGATGGAGCGGAGGAGAGGAATGAAACGCCTTCCCTGACCAGGGAGGAAGAGGAGGAAAATGGAAATAAGGATGAGAACAAAAATGAAGTGCCAGAACACAACCAAGACTCAGACAGCGAAGCTGAAGATTCAGACAAAAATAGTTAGTGTTTCTCCATTCTGTAACACTGTTGAACTCTTTAAAGTCACAGCTATTCCCAGCATTAACAAAAGTGTTTCGTCATTTTTATTAATCATTTCTTACTTGTAGTTCAGTGAAACATAGATGTACAGATTCTACACCAGCAATTCATACCTTGTTTGTTTTTTGACATCTATTGACGTCAAAAGGTTTTGCAAAAAATGTAATTGCCAATCCAAGTGTAAATGTAACATAAATAGAATTAATTATTTTACTCATATAAATTGTGTTCTCATTCAACTGCATTTAAGTACAATACAAAATGACAGTGAATTCTGAGAGTCAAACAAAAATAATATAAAGCAGTGATATTAATGTAGCAAGAAAAGTAACTATAATTAAGTCGGATAGTGTCGTAGAATTACATAACTAATCATAGTAATTAAATGTAACTAATATATAAAACATTAACAGAAAAAAATGTTTGTTTTTGATTTCCACCAATCCTATAATGCTATAATTCAAACAATTCATAACCACATACGAGGTATACTGCACATTTTATCTCTACTGATTACTATTTAGCTTTTTACCTTTTTTCTCCCCAGGGATCAAAAGGTCATCATCCATCTCATCTGGTCTGTCGAGCAGCTCTTCCAGCAGTGAGGAAGACCAGAACGATGGTGGTCCAGAGCCAGGCGATGGAGAGAATGTCCCAGAAGAGAATTTGGTTCCTGAACGATGTGATTCTATTTTAACCTCAGAAAAAGACACAAAAATGGAAGAGACAGAAGCAATGGACACCTGCTCAGTGTCCCTACCTCATCAAACAGAGGAGGAATCTCAAACCCAGGATGGCATCATGGAAAAGAGTGAGGTGGAGATATCTGAAGACACGGAGAGGGAGGATGGTGAGGGTGAGAAACTTGGAGATGGGGCAGCTGAAGTCCAAGCCAAAAATCAAGAAAATGTGGTAGAACCAGAGAAAGGTGAGGATCTGAGCACATCTTAGCTGTATGCAACCTGTGGTTGGACATTTTGCTCACCTTCATTGGCTTTCACCATTAGAACTGGAGTATCTGTGGCTTGAAATTATTTTGAGCACTTAGAAGAAAAC
Source organism: Rhabdalestes septentrionalis (assembly GCA_037832545.1). Lineage (NCBI taxonomy): Eukaryota > Metazoa > Chordata > Actinopteri > Characiformes > Alestidae > Rhabdalestes > Rhabdalestes septentrionalis. Next base: position 18,297 of record JBBMFX010500765.1, read on the forward strand.
CATTTCTGTTAACCCTTTCAGAAATGTGACTAAATCTTACAGATTTAAGCAGTAGTTTGATGAAGGATGGAAATGGTCCACACTGACTTGTCCAATACCTCTTGTTTCCCTTAGTCAGTGGACTGAGAAGCAAATATGCTCAAACAAATTTTGCCTGGGTGAGCCGATCTCATCGTAAAGGATGGTCTTAAATTAGCATGTAATTACTAACCATTTAGGACATGACATAATCAACCAGAATAGCTTTGTACATCAGTTTATACATTCAAAGATGAACAATGGCTGTGGACCCAGTTCTAAAATGATAAAGCCATTTTGATGCTGTGTAATCTGGCAGAAAACTCAACTTCCGTTTGGCTCTTTATGTATTTTGTGGTTTGCTGTGTGCTCTCTTTTATGTTCTGTGAGTTTGTTGTGTGATCTGTGTTCCATTATTTTTGATGAAGTGTGATCATACTCAATTAAGGTCATGATTATGAGGATTTATTTTTAATATGGGTGCACGATCAGAATTTGTCATGGTCAACATCAGGAGATTTTTACTCAAAACCCACAGTAAGCAATTTATTATTTTGATCTTGGTCGAAGTGTTGAAATTTAATGACAAATAACATGAAGCAGGTAAGTGCTACTACTACTCCTCTAACAAAATATCTAATTTTGCCAAAACAATTTGTTGTTTAAATGATCAATTTAGCCAATTAGATATTGTATTTCAATATTGTAACTTTGCCTAAAAGTATGTACTGGATATGTTTTCACACAGTATGAGTGTTTAGAAAATGCCTAATAAAAATCAAACCAATTTGGTTGTAAAGAAATTGGAATTTTCCCTAACTGATGATTGATGAATCCCTGATTTCTACATTATTATTATTATCATCCAGCTTTGTAACATATTGTGATACCTTGCTGAAGTTTTCCATGTGGGTGTAAATGAGCAATTAAATTTTTGGGCCACTGAAACCTGAGTTTTAGTAGACAAGAAAACTTGTTCCTCTTGTTTTCCTTTTCTATCATGTTGGCACTTGTGGTATGTTTGACAACAAATACATTTTTGAGGAATGATGAGATTTAGAATAATTTTTTGCTTCAGTAAAACAATATCACTCAAGGTCACTTAATTCAGAGATTTGTGCTGATCACTGCAATAATACAATCCTCACAATACAATCCTCCTCTGGCATTTGTATGTCTTTCACACTAAAGAAATTTGTGTTTGGTGAAATATTGTCTTGTGCTGGATTATTGTGACTCTTGCATGGTGTGAGCTTAATCAAATACTGTTTGTTAATAAATGTTTCTAAGCTTACTTTTTGTGTTGCATGGTTATTTTTTCATTTGTATCTTTCTTGCTAATGTTGTGCTTTCTTGTGCAATCCGCTGTGCATTAATAAATATATCGTTTTTTCCCCATTTACAAACACAGACTGCATGTGTTTGTTGAATGAAAGCTGAAATATTACTAATCCAGTCATATTAACTATGCATTGCATGCTTCACATTCCTGTTTCCTTCTCCATGCCTAACCCAAGCCAAGTCTGTGCAGGAGAAGGTGGCCGAGGCCATTTTGAACATGGCGGAATGCAGTTCTGAGCCAGAACTTAGTGATACCACCACAGAGGAAGATGAAGTAGTGTCCGTTAAGACCATGAAAGACAGCCCAGGTATAACATTTTCAGGATACACACAATAAAACAAACATAATTTGGTAATGCCATAATCTTAATTACATCATTTCAGATGAAGTGTTTAATAGAAAATTATAACATGTCTTTGATATTGCCTGCAGTATCTACAACTTATAAAGTTTGAAATGCTGTTCGTTATAGGAGCAGTACCAGAAAGTGATGCAGCACAGCAGCTACCTGGTAACCAAGATAATATTTCTAAAGAAAATCTAGCTGGAGAAGAAGATGTCCATACACAGAAACCTTCAGAGGATTTAGAAGGAGAACCATGTGAAACATTACAGCCTGAGTCAAAAACGCATGAAGAAGAGAATATAGAGGCAAGCAAGGACAGTGGTAAGAGGCGAGAAGACGAGAAGGAAGAACAAGCTGACAGTGAGGAACAAATGGATTCAGCTATAGAAATTGAAACAGAAAATATATTTGCTATGACAGGTGACAATGAACAAGTGGAAGAGGAGGAAAAACCTGACAATGATGAGGTAGCAGAAACAGAGGATTCCCTGGTGCAACCAACAGAGAGAAAGGCTGAAAGTGAAAGTGAAAATGCGAATGAAAATAGAGCCATTCCAGGGGAGGAACCAGAAACAGGAGAAGAGCTGGCGTCAAGGGGGGCAATCATAGAGTCTCAGTCTGTGGATCCTGAAGAAATGGCTGTAATTGACATTGAGACTGGACAAGGTGCTGGTTATAATACAAGTCAGTATGCTGAGACAGGGATTGAGAAACAAACTGAGAAAGACACAGTGAATACAGAAAATGGAGGTGAAAAAACTAGAGAAGAAGCATCTCCTGAGGAAGAAGTGAAGGAAGAGAAAATCAAGGATGAGGAAATCAAGGAAGAGGTCAGCACAGATGAAAGAGAAACAGATGGTCAGGTGAATGGAGAAGAAAGGAATAACGCTGCTGAACTAAGAACTGAGGTTACAGTAAACAAAGAGGATGCTAAGGAAGGCAATATGGCAGAAGAAGAGATCTCTGAAGACATTGAAGTAACTGAAAACAATTTGGAGGTTTTTGAGGGAGAAAACAAATCTGAAGTGATACAAGAAGGGGAAGAATTGGCGAAAGGAGAAGACAACACAGCAAATGACAATGGACAGAGAGAAACAGAATCTACACTAGAGAATGATACTGAAGCAGAAGATGATGGTAAAGCTGGCAACCACAGCAAAGACACACATGATGATAAGCCTGAGGAAGAATTGAACGATAATTATTCAGTAAAGCAGGATGAAACTGAAAAAACTGAGAAAGAATGTGCAGATAAAGCAGAGGAAGATGATGGAGAGAGAGAAACTGCAGAAGAGAAAGATGTTGAAGTAGAAGAAAGTGCACATAAAGCAGAGGAAAATGATGGACAGAGAGAATCTGCAGAAGAAGACGATGTTGAAGTAGAAGAAAGTGTTGATAAGGAAGAGGACGATAACAGACAGAGAGAATCTGTAGAAGATAAAGATGTTGAAGCCGGAGAATGTGTAGATAAAGCAGAGGAAGGTAACGGAGACAGAGAAACTGCAGAAGATAAAGATGTTGAAGCAGGAGAAAATGTAGATAAAGCAGAGGAAGTTAATGGACAGAGAGAATCTGCAGAAGATAAAGATATTGACGCAGAAGATGGAAGCAAATCTGGCTGTGACAACAAGCCTGACAAAGGAGTGGAGGAAAATGAATCAGTAAAAGATGAAGAAGCTGAAGATGCAGGACAGCCAGAGAAAGAAACTGTATCTGAAGACCAAGTTAAAGAGGTAGCAGATGAGAACAATCAAAATGACGAAGCAGAGAAACAGGAAGATGGAGGAAATGAGGCAGAAGTGAAAGAAGGATCGGAAGGTGACAATATAGAGGAAACAGAAGAAGGCCAGGCTCCTCAAACTGAAGAAGTGGAACTTGAAAAAGATGAAAAGAACACAGAGGAAGTTGAGGAGATAATCAAAGAAGAGGCGACTGTTGATAGTGCAAACCCAGAGAGTGCAGAGGAAGAAATTCCAGCAAGTGGAAATAATTTAGAGGTTGGTGAAACAGAAAACAAACCAGAGAATACAGAAGCTGAAGACAAAGTAGAAGAACCTGAGCCTGAATTAAGAGAAGCAGAATCAACAGCAGACAAAGATCCTGAACAAGAAGGTGAATGCAAGTCTGGCAATGACACAGATGACAATACACTTGTAGAAGAAGTAAAGGAAAATGACTCAGTAAAGGATAATGCACTTGTAATATCAGATGACAAAGAAGTTGTTCATAAAGATATGGGTTTCAAAAAAGGTGGAGAAGAGAATAAAGCTGAGGCGGGGAAACCAAACAGAGCAGAAGATGAAAAGATGGACCAAGAAGAAGTCAATGTTCAGAGAGAAGTTAATGTCAATGATGATCAGCAAGAGGCCACAGCTGGAAGTGAAGAAATGGCTGCTGGCACAAACACAGAACATGCAGGAGATCAGGACGATATTGCTGATGGAGAAATTGAAAAGGAAGATAAAACAGCTAAGTCAAATGAAGCTGAAATAACTTTTGAGGAAACAAAAGAAGAGGTAGGCCTAACAGAAACAGAGCAATGGACCACTAAAGAAGAAGGTACAAAAGATGAGCAGGAAGATGGTGACCAGGAGAAAGAAGTGGAAAAAGCTGAAACAATATTTAATGTTGATGTTCTGGCTGAGGTCCCTTCAGATGCCATCGCTATCGTAGAAGAGCCAGGAGACACAGAGTCAGAGGAAAAGGGTACTGACTCCAACTTCGAAAACAAGGCTAAAGATGATAGCATTGCAGGTGATGACAATCAAAACCGTGAGGAAAAACGTGATGCCACTGAAGACGTCAGTGAAGTTGGAGAAGTCAGCACTTCCTCTCCTTCGCCTTCAGAGGAATCGCAGCCTGCAGAGAAAGTGTTGGCTCTCAAGAGAGAGGAGAGAGAGTCAACATTTAGTGAAGAGGCAGAGCTTCTTGTAACACCTCCTGCAGATCAGGGGGATCTTGTAAGTAACTGGGTGAACATCCATCGAAATTCTAGGTATTTTGAGACATTTGTTGAGCCTTTGGATGACATGAAAAGCCTCACATCACATGAGGGTGAAGGGAGGGTAAATGGAGAAGCTGTAGAAGAAGAAGAAGCAATAATGCAAGACACCAAAGACTCTGAGTCTGGAGGTGTAGATAAGACATCTGAGACTGCCATAAATGAGCAATCTGACAATCCTTCAAAGAACAACCTCCAAGAGGACTTGGAGAACACTCCTGTGGAAAACTTCAGGATGGAGACTGCAGTTCTGGAGTTAGATGCTCGAAGCAATCAGTCTAAAGGTACTGCCTCTGGGTCTGCTAAAAATGAATCGGAGGGTAGGGGGAATACAGAAGTAAAAGACCTTGCATCCACTTCACAGACACATTTTACAGCCGCAGGCCTCCAAGAGGTAACTGTAGATAATGTCATTAGTTTATCAGAGATGCCAGCAATGACGTCTGAGATTGGCCAAGAAAGCTAACACTCTAAAAGTAGCCTAAGAAGTCAGGTGGTAGATCCATAAAAGACAATTCAGACAGATCCAAGATAAACATACCAAACAGTTTAAACAGTCGTTATCCTGAGAGAGTTGCAATTACAGTAATTAAAGACCTCACAACCAGCAATGCGATAAGCTAGAAGTATATAATGGGTAGGGGCCACTTAAATGTATTACCATCCTAGGGGACAAATGTCTTCTTCCGGGCTGTACATTGAGACATGACTAGGATAAGATAGTGATCAGACAGAGGAGCAATAAAGATACTTTTGTTGCCTAGAGAGCCATATTAGTGGGAGGTCATTTCGGTTTTTATGACTCCTTTAATGAAGCAGCACTTAGCCTGTTCTAACTACTGCAGTTAGCCAGCAATGTTTTTGTCCACTAACAGAGTGAATTGCAGTCTCAGCGGGGTGGCAATCAGCAGCCTGCAGAAAGCAGATACCCATAGAAGAGTAATTCAATTATTCATGCTGTGTAGCCCTCCTGCCACTCAGCCACACACCAAAACACTTCATAGCCTTCTTCAGCCACTGGTGTCTTCACCCAAACACACACGCACACGCACAAAGAGCATCCTTCAAAAGAAAACTTCAATGTCTGCACTTTTCTCTTTGATCTTTTTGTCGGCTTAGTGTTCCTGATATTTAAAAAAATATGTAAATGAAGGTTGCACTGAGACATGGTAATGTTTTGAATAATTCTATTGTAGTTTCACAAATGACATGGTGACCTGTGACCTGCACCAAAACTACTTTATATGTGTTTTAATTTAAGCTGTCCTATACAGTCACTTTTTGTTGTCTCATACTCAGCAGTTATGACTTCAAAATAAGTACGACAGACTTAAGAAGATCTGAAGAAATCATAATTCTACTGTAGTTAGGATTAGATTATTGCCAAGATGTCCACTTCTAAACTTCCGCAGCGCAATTGTTGTTATCATTTATTTGCTTTTATTTTAAATAATAAAATGTCTAAAATGGAGTGACTGAAAATAAAGTACTTACTAAATGCACTTTTTGTGTTCAATGTTCCTCTGTGTTTAGTTTAAAATGTAAAAGTTCACAATAGTTTTTATTCATTTTTATTAGCGCAGAGGCTACACTGTAAACATATAGTAATGAAACTACAAAAAGTTTGGAAAAGCATTGGGGAAAAAAATAGGAAAATGCAACTGAACCACAAATATTTACATAAAATCGCACCAAAACACCTGCACAACACATTGGAACAGAATATAAATGCAAAGCAATATAAGAGTATTAAGGAAGGCTGCAGTGAATGACAACGTAAGTGTACTTAGTCTGCGGCAGGCGTGCATTCAGCTGTGAACAAGCTGAGCAGATCATGCATGTTTGGTTTGAGTGTCTGAGTGTGATAAAGAGAATGAGAACAAAAGGGGACAGAATACGAGCGTGTGTGAGATTGATAGTGAGATCAAGCGTGTGTGTCGGAGACAATTTAAATTTCAACTACCATTACATACTTAATAACAAGTTATTTGAAATTAAAAACTTGCCAGCACAAAATATTCAAGATTAACATGATCATTTTCAGCATCAGAAAAAAACAGCACAAAACATGTTCAATAGAACGTTACACATGACAACAATTTTAATATCAAATACAGTATAAGACTTTGCCTTAATTATACAATTGCTGTCTGTTTTTTTTCTACAGACACCTGCAATTATTTCTTTTAATACCTCCAAAGCAGGTTGCTTTTTCCTCATGATTTAAGAAATGCCAGTTCCAATTTTAGACTCATGAATCCATAAAACTGTCCTCTGCATTCCAGCTTATGTGCTCAAGGTCAATTTCCTTCTCTCTTGCTGATCAGCTACACATCCTTTCAGACTCATAACACTGAACATATCACAGTGGAAGGATTTTTTCCAAAGCAACTGGAACGTATTATATTCTCCTCGCTTTCGAAAATGAAAGCTTTTGTTTATCTGTAATTGTTTATCTGATACTGTGCACTGTGCTGGTCTACCAGGTAAGTGTACTGTTAAATAAATTAGAACTGGAAAATAAAAGTGACATTTTTTAGATTAAATTTAGTTGCTGAGGGTCTTGTGTAATTTTCTGTTAAGTTTATGTTTTCTGCTTTTTTTTCCTTGATGTTGAAAAACGTACTCAATAAATGACCATTTTATTGGGAAATTAAATATAGGAAAAGGATGTTTGCAGAATTCTGCACTCTACTATATGAGAGAGAGAGACAGAGACAGAGAGTGCACTCGTGTGTGTTTGTGTGTCTGAAAGATTCCTCAGAGTGTATGTGTGATTAGCTGCTGTCCTCAAAGCTGGCGTTGCCACTGGAGTGGAACCTCATGGTGCTCATGGGATCGGATACATATCCTAGAGCAACAGCAGGAAACACTGTCAGCCACGCTCAGAAGAAACACATCATACACACAACAACTGCTTACCAACAAAACTTTAAAAACAAAACACACTCATTCCCCTGAAGCCCAGCACTCCTCACAGCCTAGCTACTGCATGGCACAGTGTGTTACCCTCCCTGCCTCAGAAAGCAGCCTGTATGATACTGATCCTTATAAAGGACTTTGCCAAATCAGAGGTGTTTTTGATAAAGTGACATTTTAGTGTAAAAAACTAATTTACCCAGATGTTTGGTTATTGAAGTATTCTTTAGTTTTGCACTGGACTTACGAGGCTAATGTAACTTGACAAGCAAAGGAAGCTTACAGACACCAATGAACAAAATGACACAATGACTAAATCATCCCATATTTCTCAAAACCATTTTAATGATCCAGGCCATGGTTTACAAGGGCCCGTATCCTAATTTCGTCTTTATTTTTCTTTTGCATGACCGAGGTAGATGTATGAGGCTTATTTTTGTTTTATGAAACACAGCTTACATGGCTGAATATGCATATATGCAAATCCATTTGTTGTGACATTAATTCAAAACCAATCTGTTTTTCCAGCTTAGTTTTTATACATGTGCTGGAGAGCGAAGGGTGCACACTGAAAAATAAAACTAAGAAGAATTCAGTTTTCCATTACATGGGCCCTTTAATATATGCGATAAAATATGTAATAGAGAGTAATAAACCACACAATTTTGTCTATTTGAGATTGTGAAACAACTTGATTCTGTTTGAGGCAAACATGTCAATATATGATGCCAAATGGTGTTTTCTAACAAATGAATTTTCTAACAAATGAATTTTCTAACAAATGAAGCTTTAAAGCAGGTCCTATGAAGAACCAGGTGCTGGCAGGGAGGAATGTTGCTATGTAACTTACCCTCAGTACGTTTGAACAAAGAGTAGTATGCCTTGTTCTTTTTTTTTTCTTTTTTTAAACACCCAATGTCAGGGTCAATTCAATTACAACAAATTTAAACCCTGAGTACAGAAGAACTAGTATGTCTTTAAACTCTCTTGGGTGTCATTATGCAAAGATGATAAGAATCCCATTTTAACGTGTGAAGCTCTACCACAGTGATTCATTCTAAAGGGAACTAATTAAAGAAGACAAACCGTTTCTGTCGATCGGAGGGAACTGCATGTTCCTCCTCAGCTCATCCAGCGACAAGCCCTGAGATAAACGCCGGCTAGAGCTGCAAGAAAGAACAAATAATGTCTTAAAACATCAGTCACAATGTTGGAAAGGGCAAGAGGTCCTGTTGTCCATTTTTACTGTCCATGTTTAAGAAGAATCTAGAATCCACATTTATGAATAATCTACTGTGCACAGTTATGAATGATTAAATGATCATATTTGCATATAATCTATCATCTGCTTGCATCTGAGTATGATCTACTATCCACATGTATGAATAATATGCTGTCCACTTTTTAAAAGAATTTACTGTCCACATTCACGAATAATCTTCTGTCCAACTTTATGAATAATCTACTATCTGCATTTACTGTGCCCATGTAAGAATAGTGAAGACAACAAAACCATCAAACATATGAACATCCAAAACATCTACTGTTTTAGATGTTTCAGAGTAGCCCCCTTATGTCCTAATGGAGGTTTACATTCTCCATATGAGGATTCAACTGAGATACAATAACATGTGCTTACTCCAAAATGCCTCAGGGCTACTTGGGGGCACAAATACATTTTAACCGAAAATCAAATTTTCATACACAGACGTCACTATCACCGTTTAGGCATAAAAATACACTATATGGATGGAAGTGCTGGGAAATGGTTTGGTCATGGCCTCTTAATTCCAGTGAAGGACAATCTTAATGCATCTGTATACCAAGACATTTTTGAAAACACCATCCAATTTTGTGGGCACAGTTAATAGAAGGACCTTTTTTATTCCAGTGTGAGCTCCTTACTAGTGATGGGGACGAGACCGCCAATGCCGAGACCGAGTCAAGGCCGAGTCTTTGAAGGGCCGATACCAAGTCGAGATCGAGACCATTGGTTTTCAAATGCAGTCGAGAACGAGTCAAGACCGAGTCTTTGAGGAAGCAAGACCGAGTCGAGACCGAGTCTTTCAGGAATCGAGACCAAGACCATAAAAACAAGTCAGTTTTCATAGCCATGATTTAAAATCACCCCAGTTAATAATGAACAGTTAGGCTTAAAATCTAAGCTTGACTAAGAATTGTTTACAGCACTCCTGTACACTATTTATTGAGGGAGGTCTATTTAACCTCTGTGACTTTTTACGATCATTCATACGATTTGAATCACAGTTAGGGCCTGTACAGCAAATTCAAATTTGCTAGTGGTATGTGCAGATTTGTAGGCTACTTCACAATATAACTATATAATAATTTTGAGAATACAGTAGAACATAATATTCAATATCCTTTAAAATTGTATTTCTTCTTGAGTAAATAATGATCACAACTACGATCTCCCCACGCCAAACACAGACGTACACCCATTACACAAACATGCACAGTGTAATTTCCAAATAATGCCAGTCAACATTCCATGCTCTTAAAAAAACATTTTTTGGTCTTGAAGACTCGCTCTGAAATGACGAGTCCTCCCCCATCTACTGTTGTCTGAGACCGAGTCAAGACCGAGTCTTTGAAGGGTCAAGTCCGAGACGAGACCGAGAAAGCAGAAAATGGTCTTGAGACCGGTCTCGAGTACTGCAACACTACTCCATACAGACATAGCTGGAGGAATTCAGTGTGGAAGAACTTAAATGTCCCGACCTCAACCCCATCCAACACTGAAACAGGGGTTGAACTGAAAAAGGGATTGTGAGCCAGACCTTTTCATCCAACATCAGTGCCTGACCTTATAAATGCTCTACAGAATTCCCACAGACACTCCAAAATCTTTTGGAAAACCTTCCAAGAAGAGCAGAAGCTGTTACAGCTGCAAAGGGGGAACAACTCCGTATTAAAATCTATTTGAATGCCCCTGTTGGTGTAATGGTCCGGTGTCCCAGTACCTTCCAGAGTTCTGTTTCACAATGTATGAATCATGGCATGATGTAGCACACCAAAAGTGGTTTCTTCAAGAAGCATGCCCTAATGACAGTTTGTCTGCAGTTGTTTTTGCTAGGCAAGAGTTTGAATATGGAGTTACAGGAATAGTTCAATGAAAAAAGTTACACTATACCCCAGATGTCGCCTGGCAACCAAGAAATGTTTGGTGTTCAAATTTAGCTTCTTCGGTTTAGCACTGGACCCACGAGGCTTCTCACAAACTCTAGAGGCAAACTGTCACCCAAATTATCTCCACAGAAATATATCACTACAACTTCTCTCAAGCCAAATGTAACTATTTATGAAGGTAACACAGAGCTGTGTGGTTGATTTGTGGTTGAGGATTTCTACTGACATCATGGGTATTCATAGGAAATTTGTTGCTGGAGTAAAAGCCTCCGCTCCTCTAGGAAGTCTACATTGTTGCGAGCATCTGATTGCATTCAGCCACAAGGGCATTAGTGAGGTCAGGCACTTATGCCAGATTAGTTTTGGATTACATACACCACTCTTATTCATCCTAGAGGTACAGTAAGGAATCCCATTACACCAGACCTCCAGAATTCCATAGCTTAATGCTGGAGGGTCTCATACCCTTCTAGTGCCACTGGACCCCAGGGCAGCACATTCTACCAGCACGATTTACCAATGTCAGAAATTGACACCACTTAATGTAGCTGAACAGACTTGTTAAAGTGAATAAAATCTTTGCCTTCCTAGTATCCACAGTTTGTGATCATCTGGTAATTTATTGTCACAGCATAGAAGACTATCGAGTAAGGTGTCTTGTGCTGCACTGCTGGATTGCACACAGGCTAGCAAACGGGCTCCACCTTCTTTCAAATGAACACATTCCCTGCCCTAAAACACCTATGAATAAAATAATAATCATGTATATTATTAAAGCTTTAATGAGTTGAAAATTGGGACCACTTAAAAGCATATCTCCCTGCAGTGCTGAGGCCCCTTAGGACTGGACATGAACTCCTCAGGTCCACAGACAATAGCAACACGAGTCATCTTTTTTTCTCTAGCTCCTCCTCTCAATGGATATGTTGACCGTTGCTAAGGCTTCGACACACTCTCACGCACAGAGACAGACCAACACTGATTCAGCATTACGCTTCAGTTAATAGCTGGCTGCGAGTAAAGTCGGCCCGTATGAATGTCATGCATGTTTTATTGTATTAGCTTGCCTCGGTCTCCTTGGTGCCGTCTCCTAGCAACCTCACTTTAAAGTGTCCTACCGTGGAGTGTTTGGTGGACTGCATGATCCCGACCAAACACACGGGCACAGTGACCTGACTGTCAAATTTAGCTTCTGATCTGACATACTGCCTCTGCAAGGCCACTCTTGCACACTCTGAGGCCTCATGCATGTCCAGGTTTCTATATTATTTATGCCTTAGTTCCTTGTACTTTCAATTAAAACAAAGTTTGTTAGCTGTAAACCTTATACATTCAACCCTACACATTAATCCTAAAGTTAACACTCACTCGGTTTAAAGGGGAATTCTAGTGTTGTTTCACTATTTAAATGGCAAATCCCCTGGTGGTCTGATGCAAAATGCCCTGGTCAAGAGAGACAAAAACCAGATATTTGAACCCTTTAGTGTCTCACTGAAAGTACATTTTTACATTAAAGGTTTACCTGCGTTTTCCACACTGAAAGATTGCTTTATGTTGTTTTTATGTAAGATTTTATCCTAGTGGCGAGATACTTCTTCTTTAAAAAAATCTAATAGTCTAAACAAACAGCACCCCAGGTGTCATAGTAACTGGCACTTGAGCATTTAGTACTTTATGTAACGTCCCCTCACCCACATCATATGTCCTAGAATGGTTGATAAGACTGGAAAATACAAAGTAAGCAATCTGAGAACATTCTTCAATGCTGACTCTCTCTTGATATTCTGGGATTCTCAGTCTTTTCTTTTGGACTCCCTTCTTCAACTCACTGCTTGGGTTTTTGGTCAAGGGACAATGATGGATATGTACAAAAATCTGACTCTCTGATCATTTATACATTTTTTGGTCTATGTTTGAAATTATTGTCCAGCTGAAGATCTAACAAAAATGTTTTGGTTAAGGAAGATTAAAAAATCCTCTGGAATTCTGTGGAATCCATTATGCCATATATCCCAGTAAGGGTCCTCATTAACACTCAGGTGGGCTTTTTGAAAAAAGTAAAAAAAGAAATATGTAAATGAGATTATGCTTCAGTCACACTTTTGTTCATATTGTTCAGGTGCCAATGACTGATGCCAATGCCTGGATTTATTAACCTATTATTTGTTATGCATTTTAGTCTTCTCAGACTAAATTTACTTCCCCATCAGATTAAATCAAATAACCACAACACTTTTTTATACCTTTTGACTTGGGTGCTGACAATATTTGTGTATATATGAATGTATGAGTGAGATTTGGGTGAATGGATGAGGAAAAATTTATGGCCTTTCCTTTTACTTACTTCTTTTGACAAAAACTGTGATGATAGATTTCATTCATACAGAATAAATTGAGTATGTGAAGCACTTGCATGTTATTTAATTGGAACATTGAGAATCTACCTGATTTTTTAGTTCTCCGAAAATTACAAAAATATTTTTTTTAAAGTAATGTTAATGTGTATGTGTGTGTGTATGTACCTCTGGCTCCAGGCTGTGTATGCACGAGTGTTTAGGGCGTACTCCAGCTCAAACCGCGAGCGGAGTGCTGCTACGTGGCTCCGTCCAGGACTGCCGCGGCCTAGAAGGCAGTCTGATGATGCACAGGGGGACAGCGAACCACTGCTGTTACTGGAAGCTGGAGACATTAACTGTGGCACACACACATACACACACATACATACACATACACACACACACACACACACACACACACACACACACACACACACACACACACACACA
>JBBMFX010501089.1:0-16816 GCA_037832545.1 Rhabdalestes septentrionalis
GAGAGAAAGAGAGAGAGAGAGAGAGAGAGAGAGAGAGAGAGAGAGAGAGAGAGAGAGAAAGACATAGAGAGAAAGACAGAGAGATGAGAAGCCAAGAGACTGGGTGGCATTGCTGGTCTCTGGCTGGCAGGTGGCTTGATGATTGGCAGGAAGGATCTACAAACGTTATCAGTCTTCTCATCGAAGGAACTTCTCGTTTGGGTCAACCTTCGTGATTGATGCATATCAGGTGTAACTTAAGGTTGGGAATCTCTGCACAGTCCATATTAATTAATGTGTTTGCTTTTAAAAGTGCATTTAAATAATTCCACATACAAAAGCCTGCCAGTCCATTTCCCCAGATGTGCCATGATGTATTTCTGAGTGAAACAATACTGATTGGGTTCAGTATAGGGAGCCAGCTGAGCGTGTTCACACGCTGGCAGGTTGGGTGTGATGGATGCTAAGGAGGAGACAAAACATGAAATTCCTCCTGCAGGGGCGCCCGGCGCCTAGTAGTCGGTTGCACAGCATGTTGCTTTGTGTTTTTTCTTGTACTGTCCTTTGTTCTTCTGCCCTTGTGATCTTGTGTTGTTCTGTTCTGTTCTGTTCTACTGTAGTGTTGCTCCATGATCCTGGAAACACACCATACTGTGTTACAAAATGACAGTAAAGCCTACTTAAATAGACTTGTGACCAGGGACAAAGGCTAAGACACACAAATATAGCTGCAATTTCATTTAGATGACCACAAGCAATATGTTACATAAAAAAAATTAATACAAGCAAATCAGTCATTGTTGTACAGCACAAACTTAATTCAATAACTAGCATCTCTGAATAAATATCTGAGCAAAACAAATGCAACCACCTCTATTTCCTTTCATTCCCCTCACTCCTTTGGCAGAGGCTTATATTCAAAGCAACTTAGTTTTAGGGAGACAGTTCTAAGAGCTAAAATCTTTATTTAGGAAGTAGAGCAAGAAGATAAGAATAGAAGAGAACAAATCCCTCGCTTATCTTTTTTACACCTTTTCCTATATCTTTAAAAACAAATATTTATATATACACTTGGGCACTTAGCCTCTTAACTGTTTTTCCTTCTGTATTAACCTCTGACTGGTTGTGTTATGGTGTGTAACTTAGCTAGCAGTGATTAAAAGCAGATTTTGATTTACAGAACAGACGAATTAAGCACTGATGCATGTCGCCCTGGATAAGAGCACCTGCTAAATGCCCTAAACATGCTCTCTGAATAGCAGAGACTCCAGGAGTTTTTGAATTTCGAAAGGGATTCTGCTGCTCTGGTTTACTTTGGAAGCTCATTTCATCAGCAGTGAGTGTGGGTGTGTTTGTGTGTGAGTGTGTGTGTGTGTGTGTGTATGTGGGTGTACTGACTGAGTAGACCACAATGCTCTTCTTACCACATCAGTCATAAATACGCACTGGATTTAAATGTGATCCAGCGATAGAGGAAAGGAAGGAATTTAAAGATTAAAAAGCAGTCGGTCTGTAAATGCAGAAAATGCATGGACTGCATGGTGGTGCAGCAGTTCAGGTCCTGGGTTCGATTCTGGGCTGGGGTTCTTTCTGTGTGGAATTTATACGTTCTCACAATGTCTCTGTGGGTTTCCACCATGAGCTCCAGGTTCCTCCAGGACTCCAAAGTCATGTGCAGAGTGCCTACATCTGCATCTGTGAAGCATAACTGTTTATATTATGTTTGTAATATAACCGATTCTTCCAGTTTGGCTGGCTGGATGTTTGGGAAAAGCCTCAGCAGCAGGAGCCGAGTGTAAATCCAGCTGCAGCCTTCTTCCAGAGTTTGTTCCCTGCTGTCCACCATACTTGGCATCCGTTCAGAAGTGCTGCAGTGTGTATGTTCGTCCTTGTATGGGTCCCAGCCAGACGAGCAACAGGAGGCTTCACGGAAAGCAGTGTCCGACATGAGACTACTGGTAAATAACACTTTAATCCTGCTGTTTTCTGCTGGACACATTCTGGTTCTTTCTCCTACATGGGGGCTTTAAGAGGGAAGTTATTGACTTTGGAAATGGAAACTAAATTACACATGCAGGTCGACAACAGCCAGACTGACCTCTGAGTCACTTGCGCTGTCATTAAAATGAGACAACGAATGAGTCTCTTGGACCAGCACTCATTTCATTAAACAGCTTCGTCTTGCAGTGAAATTTGTGTTTGTGTGAAATCAAGCAGTTGCAAAAGAGAAAAGTTCTGAAGGATTGCAGGCCAGAAATAACCTGTCAACTGATATGGAGGCGCTTGCTTTATGAGGGAAGCGAAGGCAACCACAGAAAATACTTGTTGTCAGTCTAAATAAGCTGTAAATCAGAAACATTCTACTGGTCACCTAAAACGAAATTATGAACTTTGTGTTACATAAAAGTTGTGTCTGAACTGTTTAAATCACTGTTTATATACTGTCTTGTGAGCAAACCTCTGAATGAAGGTTTAAACCAACACAAACTGTTTTACCTGTCTAGAAAGAGTTAAAGCAGGTCACGTCCCAGTCACACACTCCAGGTTTAGCATGCGTACATGTGGACGGGCACAAACACTGAGGAGGGGGTCATCTTTTCTGCTCCGCCCTCTGTCTGTGGTTCCTGTTCTGATTGGCCTGTTCTCCATGTTGCTCAGTCTCAGTTGCACCTGATACCAAATCCTGCTCTAGTTTCACTTGCACATATGACCTTGGGAACCAAAAAGTGTGGTAAACCTTTGCAGTGTGTTTGATTAATAAGTAACAGTCAAGCAGACTCCGAACCTGGACTAATGCCTGTTCTGAAAGAACTTAAATTTGAGTTCTGAAATATAATACTTCCAAATTTTGTGGACACTGACAGTAGTGTTTTGACGTTGAATTCAGTTTAACCTCTCTATATTAAAGGCTACTTCCCGGTGTAAGCAGAGGAGAGTGAATGGCCTGCACAGCCACCTCAGTTCATCATTCTTATAACTGAAAAACCTACATGAGTTTTAAAGCTCATTAATCATTTACAATCGGTATAATGTGAAATATGTTCCATGACAGGCATTTTTAAGAACCAGTAAAATGGGGTTTGTAAGGATATGGACACAGATATGATTTAAAATTTACATCTGTATTTTATGGACCATATGACAATCACAGCTACACTACGTACTGGGACACCAGACCGTTACTCCAACAGGGACTTTATGACATTGGTAAATTGAGGCCTAGCCTAAATGGGTGTGTCCCAATACTTTTGTCTATATAGTATGTTTGTATATTTTGATGTAGTGTGCTCACTCTTTAGGGGGCAGTAACTGGATAAGCGCTGCTAAGATGCTGTTTTCGTCAGCTGTGTGCCATTGCATTTTTGTTGCATTCAAAAGCAAGATAAATGGTAGTATTTGTAAACAGGTTTTATAAAAAGATAGATAGAGAAATATATAGATAGACAGATAGATAGACAGACTGATAGATATGCCTTTTATTGTTATTGTACACAAGCAGGTTGCTACACATCCATCAAATTGTAGGGGCGAATTGACGGTGCAAACAAATAGACATTAACATCAAACATGAGGTTGTGGACAGACAATGATGCACAAATTACAAGTCAAGGATTATAAAGTATTGAACTTATTTTGGTGAGATAAAAATTGCAACCTGAGGAAGCTGAACTCAACACGTCCAGCCTCTGCTAGAACAGTCCAAGCCTTTTACCGTTTGACTCTTGGTCAGAAATGAAATTGTGAGCAGCATAATCACCCTGACCAGTGACAAACTATGGAAACAAGAAGATATTAAAGACCAAATCACTAAAAACTTTGACTAAATGTAAAAATTTACTTGTTTCCTTACATATTTATTTGGGTACAAGTGAAACAATTTCATTTGAGCACCTGGAACTGATTAAATACAGGTAAATCTGCAAAGTAAATCTAGAAGTTCGTCAAAGCTAATTAATCCCATTTTGTTTAAGAGTGATCGAGAGATTTGTTTTCATTGAATTATTAAGTTCTTTAAATGCTGCATCATTTCACTTAATTGGATATTTTGCCATTTCCTTTAAAATGATGCTTAACAGAACAATATTGTTTTGGGAAATGAGGAGAAATATTGTCAGCAGTTCTTAAAAACGAAGGCAAAGCTGTTCAATTTAATACTTGCAGCTATAAAAGACAGTCTGGGGCTGTGAATCTGGTTCCTGCTCTGGGTAGAGTAATACAATTGAAACACACCTGCAGAATCCCAAAGTGTTCACCACAAACTTCAGGGTCAGAAATGCCAGATGTTTAGGGAATATGATGGTAGGCAAAAAGTGTGGAGAGGAGAAAGCGAGCTGCTCATGATCAGAGACCTCCTACCTTGTGGCTACAGTAGTTTGTGCTTGAATGGCTGCCAATTGAACTGATTGGTCTTAACAGAAGTTTTCCCACAGAAAATCTGTGCTCAGATCAAAGGAAAAAAAAGAGAAAGAGACCATAAACCTGAGCTTTAACCTTACTGTTTTAATCTCAGGAGCAAACATGGCAGTCCAGACATTTCTTAACAGTTTACAGGATTATTTATTGTCACAAAACAAAACCTTCTTCAAGTACAAGCCTTTCCCTCATGAAGCAACTTGATCAGCATTCCTGATATTAATGAGGCACAATGTTTACCAAGAGTAGAACAAATGAGGGGTTCAAGATCTCAGCCCTGATATTCAGAACACTGAGATCATGAGAAAGCTAAACGGGGAGTGGGAGTAGACTAGAGGGTAAAGCACGTGCCTGTGAACCTGCTGACCTCTGTTTGAAACCCCCACTCCCCCAACTGGATGAAGACAGCAAATCTTATTATCAGACATAATGACAATGTAATACATGCAGAGTGTGAAAATCCTTTGAGAGGCTTGCTTATGTATATTAATCACATTCTTTAGTTCTTCAAAAAATACTGAAAAACAACCTACTAGATTTTAGAGCTCTTACTGAGTGACACTACAGAGTGTGAAACGACTGAATTAAATGGTGCATTCCTCCGATGAAAACAGGATTATTCTATGAGCATAACATGGATTAGAAAAGGAATGATAAAATGCTGGCAGCTTTAAGACGTGGTCACGGTTTGTTTTTTCTTCCATCTTCATTAGAGTCTTCACCGGGTGGCCACCCGGGCCTTCACCACAACGGCCAGGCAGATGAAGAACAAGGTTCCAGAAAAGCAGAAGATTTTCCAGGTGTGCTGCATGAGTAAGAACAGTGTCACTGAGGCTAAGCATCAAATGCACAAAGAAATAGCGCCTCCTTGTGGAGAATTGGGAGTGAATTACAAGCCCATTCTACAAAATGCTTCGTTATGAAGCAATTCATGTTCTCTTTCTAGGTTTGCTGCTGTACAAACTTTTAACAAGCTAATGAGTGGGATATTTGTAGTCATGGTTGAAAATAACCTTTGAACGGATTTTTAAAGTTTCAATTATCTGTAAAATATAAAGGTTTGTCATGCATTCAAATCAAGAAAGGTGTACTTATCAAGGATTTACGCACTCCGTTTGCACTGTCCCCAAATGGGACTCATGACTGCACCATTTCAGGTAGTGGGGGACTGATTCTGCACCCTTCCCTGATTTTTTGTGTTGGGGCAGCTGGTGGCCTAGTGGTTGAGGTGTGTTGGCCTTGCAATCAGAAGGTTGTGGGTCGAACCCCAACTGCTAGTGTCACCACTGAGGTGTCCTTTGAGCAAGGTACCATCCCCACACACTGCTGCCCGATGCCCCTTGTTGGTTGCTGCCCACTGCTTCACTTGGTAAATAGGTCAGAGCGCAGGGAAAGAATTTCACATTGTGCTTTGGTGTGTTCACACATGATTATAAGGGTTAATAAATTAAATACATTTCATATTTCAGTGTAGTTGAGGAAACACTACTGTAGTGTGTTAACTGTGTTCTTTTAAGGCGGACAATGACCTGCCAGTCCACATCAAAGGGGGAACCAGTGATGTGCTACTGTACCGCTTAACTATGACACTCACCATTGTTGGTAAGTTACTATACACTGCACAGACAGCCTGCTGTAGATCATGCAAGTAGATGCTTTGTTGGCCTGATGGTTAGGGAGTTGCCCCTGTGATCAGAAGGTCATAGGTTTGAATCCTAAGACAGCCAGGGGACCCACTGATGTACCATTGAGGAAGGGATTGTCCCCAGATGGTGCTCCCTGGGAGCGGCCCACCGCTTCACGTGGTGAAAGGGTTAAATGCTAAGAAAGAATTTCACACTGTGTGCTGTGTTGTATTCACTCATGACTATAAGGGCCACATCACTTTCTTCTATTGCCATACATCACTAATTCTGATCTTCTCCTGGCTTGTTTCACAGGCACTGGATTTTCCTGTTACTGGCTTCTGGTGGCCTCTATGCCTAAAGGCAAGGCAGAATGAGGAAGATGACTTTACTGTGTTTGTTATAGGAATTCAGTTGAATTCACTTTCATGCTGTAAAAGAACAATTCCAATTAAATGTATAAGGTGTATAAATCCAACTTTTTAACTGTGCCTGTTTCACGCAGTAGCCTTAGGCTCTTCAAAGCACCACTGTCTTCTGGAAATTAATTAAAAAGACATTTTAATTTAATTTAATTTTAATTAAAATAAATTTTTTACCCCACCACATTATACTACACACACAAAACTATTAATCTGCTATTACATGTATGACCAAGCAGATAGTTGAGTAGAGTAGTCATTAATATTTGGGGTTTGAATCCCAGATTCACTAATGGCACCACTGGGGTACTCTTTAGCAAAGTACCTCCCCCCACATGCTGCTGCCCTTAAATTTGATAAAGTGAAGATGCCTGGAAGCCAATAGTTCTTTGACATGTTTTTTAACCACAAAAGTTACATGAAAATACACACTGTTATAAAACTTTTTTTTTTAACTGCTATTTTTCAAATGGCAATTTAACCAAATATATAGACACTCAGGCAGATGTGGATAACTCAGAAAACACAGTTCTGCCTTTCATTCTTATCTGGAGAGTCAGATAACATTGAACAAACTGTATAAAATACCCTACACTTCTAGGAGTTTGATAAACATATTTGCCTCAAGAACATTTTAAACAGGACTTAAGTAATACAAAGTGGTTTGCTATCATTAAGGTTTAAATCATGTGAATTTTGCCCTGGTCTTTTAGAGAGCTTATATTTTGTGTCACAGTTTAATAAAATAAGTGCCACAAGATCATTAGTGTGCTTTAGACTTTTCACTGTTAATAATGACAGATGTTACAGTGCAAACACTCTTTAGATTGATTGAGGGACAGATAACCTGCCGACAGTAAGTCTATGCAGTCACAAAAATGTATGGATGGTTTGCGGCACAGACTTAGAGCCAGATAGCATTAGAATGGTGCCACTATGTGGTGAAAGCAGGAAATAAATTTAAGTATTATGAATTGTTTATTGTGGCTAATCTAGTGCGCCATAAATAACAAATGTCTAAAATCTGACAGCAGGATGGACTTTGGACATGCCTAGCATACACAGTAAGGCAATATTAACTTTGGTCACAGTCCTTGTCTCTGACTTTGCTATCACCTTGTGGCCACAATGACACTGAAGAATATTTAGAAAACTAGTTGAACCAGTGAGGATTTAAATATAGTCTAAGCATTCTGTGAAAATATGCGTGATCCATTAACAACAAAATACCACCATACGAGTAAAATAGAAATGTGCTTTTTAATTATTAATACAAAGGCAAAGGCTGCATTTCCAAAAAACAAAAACAAAAAACATACCATTAAAAGTTAACATGGGTGACTTGTATTCAAGGCTTTTCCGTTAATATGTTTTTCCACATGAGTCTCTTTAAATCGGGAGAATTTCTGAGGTAGATTTTTACTCAAACATTGGACTAAACTTTGCAATTAAAGACAGCATACAGTAAAAGACTCTGAACACCTTCCAGCCTATTTGTAGCTGTAATTTATTTGGTCTTCTCAGAAAATGAGAAAGGGCAAAAATTGAGACATGCATTGCATCCACTGTGTAAAGATAGTCAATAAAAGAGTCAATAAAAGAAATGATACACATATTATACACCAGCTGTGAGCAAAACAATGAACTGGAAAAAAAAAAAAAGGTTTGAGCTACACCACCAGTTAAACATTTGGACACCCACACATAAGTGGGATAAAGGCCATTATATTCTTCTAAATGAAATGCCATTTTGTCTTTAATTAGCATAATTAATAATCCATATCATAAGAGCAATGGGACAAAATCATTAGTATACAATATCTGGCATAATTTTCTTCCTCCTTTTTACAAATTTAGTTTTTTGGTATCACTATATTTCAAATTCTCCACTCCAATTGTAGCCTTAAATCTTCACTACAAGTTCTGCAGGTCCATAATTGCAGTGAAGAACTGGCAGCAATATATTGAAGTGATTCCCCAAAAACAGTAAAAAAATATGACACAACAGCACCAAGTCCAGCCTAAAGAAAACAAAAAACCCAAATACTTAAGCATAGTAAACTCACAGTAAAACCAGGCAAACTCAAATCCCATGTGGGGATCAAAGTTTCCTTATACAAAAGTTAAACAGGTTAAAACCCCAAAGTCCACTCAAAAAATTTGAATATTACACACATTTTCCAGGCTTTGTCAGGTTTCAGTAATAACTTCATTCCAGTACACATCACGATGCAGAATATGCAGAATAAAATAATCTTCAGTTGTTAATAAGCTTGTAGATTTGAGATGAAAGGAGTGAGAGAGGCCCCTCTCAGTGGAGAAAAAGGAGAAGGGAGTTCCTCGGAAGACGGAGTCTGTTCTCTCTGCTCTGTAATGGTAAGACTCTTGGTCCTTCGTGCTTCTTAAGATGCTCTAGCGCAGAAAACGGATGCTCATCTTGTGGTCGATGTTGACCTTGTCGAGAGACTGAGGGAAAACAAAATATAAACTCCTGGTCTCAGCTCAACATTAACAATTTAGATAAAGTCTTACGTTACAGACACTGTGGATTCGTAGGAGACAACATAAAATTATTTTTTTTAAATAGACTGTCAGAAGTTCAATTAGCCTGTACTTTAAAAGTCTTATTCTGCAGTTATTAATAGTATAATTTTTTTTTTCCAATAACTTCTATGAATCAGACTTGGAATTTAGGCAGACGTGATGACACAAAGTTCAGTGCACAGTGCATTTAGAGTAACCCCCTGCTTTTGGCAGAGGTTACATTCCAAGAAATGAGTATTTTAATCGTGTAAACCCTAAATATTCCCCCAAAGCAATTTAATTTCAATTTAAACTTATTAGGAATAAAGAAAACGTAAAGGTAAACCTTTTGTCATACAGTACAGTTTACAATGAACTCCCGCAGTGCTAGAATGCAAATATCGATATTCCCCCTGTATAGACTGGACTGTATTCATGCAGCGCGTTTTCTTTGGGAAAAGCAGGTAAATACAATAATAAATGAATTTAGTTTACATTAATTAATATACAGGGCAAAATGAAAATCATGAGAACACTTGATACGCACCACGGTGGAGCGGGGGGTCCTGTAATCATATTTTACCTTTCGAAACTCCTCAAAAGATATGGCATCATCTCTATCCAGGTCTGCCTCCTGAATGGTGCGGTCTGCTATGCTCTCCAGCTGCTCCTCTGTTACCTGCTTCTCCAGCATGGCCCGGAGAACCTGCCAATCACCATCAGCGGTCACTGGTTTAAATGGGGCAGATTCATGCCTATTCTGGAATTCATACCTAGTCTGAAAGCCATAGCCAAAGGCTGTGCCATTTTGTGGGATCCTCTGAATGCAGCCAAGAAAAGTACTTCTGTTTTTTGGAGAACTTTGCTGGCCAATCATTCCAAATATTCCAACATCAACAATTTTTCAAAATAATTTGAAAAATGACAACAGACCATAATTATATTTACATTGGTCTGATTACAGCGTGTCCCAGTGCTAACACCAGCAATCCATGCCAGCTTGCCTGCAGCCTTTGAGATGTGACGAGTGTGAGGCAGGATGAACCCTCCTATTTCCTACTTCTCTGCAAAGGGGACATATTATGAAAAACTCACATCATTTTATATTTCTACTGCTCATATAAACACTCGAAGCGCAAAAAAAAAAAAAAAAATTTCCCTCCAACTTTAAGATTCTCATGTGTGGTCAACATGCAGCCTAAGCATGGGATGGGTGGGGGTGTGGCCAGCTTATTTGCATAAAAGAGACTTAAACTGTCAAGTATAGAGCTGGTGAGACTCTTTATGTGAGAGAGATTTTGTGCAAAGGACTTTATGAACATGTTTTGTAACCCATAGACCGGTTATAACTTGTTTAAAAAGAGGTAGAATATGTCCCCTTTAAAAGAGCATGTAGAGTCAAATGTCAGGAACCATTCAAGTATAACTTATAAATCATTGTTAGATTATCTCATCATTATGACTGCTTCAAAACAGGGATTCCAAAACACTGGTCCTGGGAGGATAATCAGGCTTGGTGGTTATGTTTCAGTAAAAGAACCATCAAATCTTCCAGGACTGGAAATGTGCATCCCTGTATTAGACTGTGTACCTAAGCCATGTTGATAATAAGATTAGTCTAATTGAAGAGCAAATTTCCAAATCTCACAATTTTTGGTGATTTTTTAGGTAACACACTTGGCACATTTCTACATTTCCTCTTATGTGCAATAGTATCACCGACCAAATCTCAGCAGTCATGTATAATACACAGTAAAGGATTAGGAACATTTCCAAAACTCACACAGTCCAGTCACACAGTCGCGAGTGGTACTAACTTACTCCCAGGAGCTAGATCATTAAAAAAAACAAAAACAATGTGCTGCACCACATTGTCGGTTGTAAATATTTACCCAGTACATAATTTCTTTAAAAAATGGTTATTATGTTTTGAACAAATTTGTCCAAACTAAAATCTGCTGGAGTTACACTAAAAAAAACAAAACAAAACACACTAATGAAATGTGTCAGTTTTTCAAATTTGCCCTTCAATTAGTCTGAAAAGTGATACAGAGCTTTTGGTGATTCCTAACTTTTGTTTCACCCTGTATATCATGATATACTGCACAAATCAGCCCAGACAACCAACAGCAAATGCAGAAATACAATCAGAATGAGAAGACTTTACTGATCCAGGAGGAAACTTCTACAAGTAACATTAGCTGGTAAGAAAGCAGTAAACTTTGAGGCTCACACCAAGTATTTATATGCACTGACCTGTAGAAGTTCATGTCTGGAAATCTTGCCATCCTTGTCCTGGTCATATAACTGAAAAGCAACTACACAACCAGCAAGTTAGCTGAGAATGTAGCATCTACCCACACATCAAATGCACAAATCGCTAAATCTCACTGAAAACCGTAACACAGTGCTACCATTAAAGATGGATATGTCAGTTTATTTCAAAAGCATCAGAAACATACATCTGAGTTTGCTGATCCTGCTGTTGATGGGTTCCGGTGCATTGGGCTCTTTGGGCCGGCTCTTGTCAGCGGGACGAAAATGTGCCAAGATCCTTACAAAGGATGGGAAGTCCAGGGTTTGATGTCTGAAAAAAAAACAAAAAAACAAACAAATAAAAACTATGAAAAAACTCCCACCAAAACCAACAAAAAAATGTATTCCCAATCCAAAGCATGTAATAATAGGTATATGGGCTCCAAAGAATTTTCATGAATTTCTTTGCAGAAAATAACAAAGCGTCCCACCAGTTCTATTCTTCACAGTTTTAGTCTCTTTTTTAAAAAATTTGCTGTTTAAGGGCTATCACTTTTATGCAAATAAGCTGTATTGGCCATGCCCCACCCATCCCATTCTTACGCTGTGCGTTTACCATACATGAACATGGCAGAAAACAGAGGTGCTATCAGCCCTATATGTTGGACCCCGAGTCGGACCCAGAGCGAGATGAACACAACACTTCATGAGTGACTTGCCTTTGCCTATAGCCGTAGTGCTCGCCATATTATGGATGCTCATAAAACCAGCAGACAAAAATGGAGGATCTTCAACTGATCTAGTGGGTGGGGCTCGGCAGGTGAAGGTCCTGACACCAAAACATTTCAACTGACTCACAGAAAACAGATGGATGCTTTTTTAAAGGCTTGCGCTGCGTCTGAAATCGCATACTTCCCTGCTATATAGTATGCGAAACCCAGTATGCGAGGCGAGTATTACCTCCGAATTCATTGTATGTGAAAAACAGCAGACGAGAAGCATCCGGATTACCTACTGCTTCCAGGCAAATTCTGTAGTAGGCATTCGATGGACTCCAGCAGTATCCCATAAGGCAGTCAGAGGTGGCGTCATATTCAAAAAATGCCGGAAAACTGAGATGCTATTCTTTTCAAATATAAGTACCTTAAAAAAAATTTCCTTGAGGTTAAATTACACTTGTAAGAAAATGCTCTCTGTAAAGTAAAAAATAATGCAACTGTATGAAATATAAAAATCGGTTTTGTGACGACACGACATCACCTACACAGCGGATGTAGTACGTCCGAATTCCATTCATACTACCCTCATTCTTACTGTATAGAACGTACTGATTTAACGGTAGGGCAGTACGTACAAATTCAAATGTAGTACCTACACATGTATGCGTTTTCGGATGCAGCATTGGAGTGTTTATAGTCAGCTAACAGAGGTTTGCACTGGCTGGCATCACACTGAGCGATGGTTGAGAGGGAGGGTAATCCTACCCACTCAGAAGCAGCTGAGCCAAACGCGCTCTCTTTAGGCTCCAGCACCACCGAGGGCCGAGCTCATGATGACAGAACCCGCACAGTTGCCCCCCTTCATTAGCCCTGCAAAGGCACTTTTTATCATAAAGCCAGAATCACACAAACAACTGTAGTTCCAGAGCATCTGTCAAATCAGAGTGAACTCTATTGCCATCTCAGCTATTTACACATATACAACGAGACTAGACACCTCCCGATTCTACAGGACACAAAGGACACAGAGCAAACATACAAATAAACTATAAACATGAACTCAAAACTAGAAGTAAAATGAGCAATTTAGTCATTTTTAACATTAAAAACATTTGTTGCAACATTCTCTATAGCATCAGTCCATCAAAGGATGCTCTTACCCTGAGGAGAAGAAGGCCCCGATGATTCGGTCACAAATAGGATTCATGGCCAGCTCCTTTATGGCTCCAAAATCTTGGGGACTTTAAGAAAAATGGCTATTAAGAGATGGTTAATGTGACAGCAAGGCTGACTGTGTGCTAAATGATTCTAAATCATCTTACCTGAGGTAACCTTTCTTGTCTTTGTCCAGAGTCTCATAGCGCTCATACAGGCGCACAATATGTGCAGAAGCAACTGCAACAGAAACAGGGCAAGTTTACAAACTGCCTCCTTAAAACGTTGGTGCCATCAACTGTAGCATGCCAGTTAGAGGTCAACCTATATATCGGCCGGCCGATATATGGCATTTTTTTATGTTTCGGCATCGGGCGATATCCAAGTGCACTACGCCAATTTACAGACAGGCACTGTTGCGGGCAGCCCAGTATTATTGTTGCTGTGGAACACGTAGTCCATGCTGCTTGTGCTGGACCCCAGCCTCTGTTCCCAGTGAGAGAGTATTTAGTGAGATTGGAATGATCTATGACAAGAAGAGGATTATGCTAACAGGAGAAAACTCAGAACGTTTCCTGCATGACAACCTGCAGCTCTTAGACTGGGAGGGGCTGGAAGTGGGATTAAAATGAACATAATACAATAAGGAATGTGCATGTTTAAAAATTGCACTAAAAGATTTTGATGCTGACGTGTTTATTGTTTACGTTATTGTTTACTTGTATTTAAATTGTTAAGGTTTTTTTGTTATTTACATTTATATTTATAGTCATTCTTCAATAAATGGCAAGTTGAGTAATTTTGTGTATCTATCTTTGTGTTATTAGTGTGATATTTTATATCCAATAGAGGGGGAAATGTTCAATAATTGGGCAAAAAATTATCAGCAGCATTTATCGGCCATTGGCTGACCCTGACTCCAAAATAACGGCGTCGGCTACTGAAAAACCCCATATCGGTCGACCTCTAATGCCAGTGCTGCACTTGAGGCCACCACCCTTTTAAGGAGCAGTTTGTATAAATGTTTTTCTCTGAAATAATTATTTTGGAAGTAAATCTGCCATCAGTGGGCATTCCAGGCTCTGTAAACAAGTGAATAAATGTTGTGTATACCACCAACATCAGGACAAAAAGGCACATCTACAATCCTGTTTACACCTGGCCACTTTATGTGATTAGTATCTACGCAGTATCCTGATAAGATCTTAGCCACAAACGTTTACACTCGGTAGCCAAATGCTTCTCTGCCCGGCTAGGCTGAAATCTGTCGCTCCTCATTTTTCTGATGCATTTACACGGCAGTAATATGCCTCAACCCACCTCCCACAGACCAGGTTTCATCAGTCTTAATCGCTTTTACATCTGCACAGCATGCGTCTTGGCCAAACCCTGAAGTGACCGTGTGTAAATGGTGTCTATTAACCTTGTTGTATGTTAACATTTCCTGGCATTGTATTTCTAGCAAACATGAAATAGAATCAAATCTATCTGGTCAGTTCTTCAACCGAACGATATAAAAACACAAAAAAGTTGGCAATTCTGCCACCACAACAACATCCCGTGTCAAACAAACAAAGATCAAAGTACACAATAAAGAACAGATATTAAAGAAACCAGTTTGACTGATCTGGAGTAAAGACCAGATCGCACACTGAAGAACAGGTATCAGCACAACACCAGTGTGACTGATCTGGAGTGAAGGCCTGTCAAACTCACTGAGTGTTTTCATAACACATTTTTCTCTAAACTTTGCAGCTGACTAAGCAAAGTTGCAGTTTTCAAAAACATACTAGAGTAAGCTTACACTGTTGCACTGGCTAGCAAAATAACCTTTGGGAGCTCAGGGTTCACTGAGTAAGAACAGATGGCATCTAATATTAGCTACAATATATGGACAAAAGTAATGGGACCTTAAGGACACTGGATACAAATACATAGACTTTGATATGGAGTTGGTCCAACCCTTTACAGCTATAATAGCTTCCACTCTTATTGAAGGGCTTTCCACAAATTTTGGATGAGAAGGCCTATCTTGCAATCTTTGTTACAGTTTATCTCATAGGTGCTGGATGGGATTGAGGTCAGGAATCTGTGTGGCCAGTTAAGTTCTTCCACACTGGACTCCTCCAGCCTCGTCTTTATGGAGCTCGCTGTGTACTGGGACACAGTCATGCTAGAACAGAAAAGGTCCTTCAACAAACTGGGCCCACAAAATTGGAAGCATGGTGGTGTCCAAAATGTCTAGGTCTGCTGAAGCATTAAGACTGAATTTCACAGGAAGTAACAGGCCACCTTAATTCAATCTTTAAGAGGGAAAAATTACTGCTGTATTTGCTTTACAACACTAAATACCCCCATTCTACACTGAATCGCTAAATGATCTTCTTCATTATTTATGCATGTTTTTGTATAAATCAATGACGTGGGATCCTGACACACCAGACCTGCAGCCAGCAGCTCAGTAACCACACACAGACACCTTATTTTAATACAGATAACATAATAGTAACAATAAACTGAATATACTAAAAATCAGCCAGGGAAAACAAAGCATTTCTTAATGAAATGTTTTTCAATCAGCTCTCCCGGGAGCAGCATCGTTAGATTTTAGTTAATCACTATGTACTGCATATAAAGCCTGGGAAATCCTTTCATATAGAAATAAACGTTAAATAGTTACAAAATAAGGCTTTTAAGCCTGTACTTACAGCCCGTTTCCTCCATCAACTCCTCCACGTTGGGAATTTTGGACAGGGTGGAGTTATTCGAACCCATTTCACACGGTTGCTTAGGTCATAGTTTACACTTAGGACATTTTTTATCGAAAAAAAATATTTCCACAACGCTTATACAGCCCAAACCACGAAACTATTCCCAATTAAAATCCAAAATCTGGACCAAATCGACACCACCTTCAAGCTTGTTTCAGCTTCACTACAGACATGAAGTTTGACCAATCAGGGCCGATGGCGCTGAATTTCCCACCCGTTTTCCAACAAGTCCCGCCTATTTAACCGATACACTGTGCTACGATTGGTAAATAGTTCCGTTGATAGTGAGTCAATAGCCAATCATAACTGAGGAGGCGGGATGTAGTCCAAACACAAGTGGGAAATATAACCAAATACAACACGAGCAGTAACGAGCGCAAGCTGCTGTTTGGGTCAAACACAGGATAAAGTTAACACAAACAGATTTAAACAATGAAAGAGACAAAACAATACTACAAGGAACAAATATTCTATAAGACCTGTTCTGTGGTTAAGAGACAAAAACTGTTTTGTTCTTTAGGGTGTGTGTGTGTGTGTGTGTATATATAATACAATCATAATAGAAACATATATAAATATATGATGTAAATAACAATAATATTTTTAATACAAAAATTTATTGTCGTATCTATTGAACATTAAACATTATGCTATGTTGTGCATAATATTAAATGTTGTGATTACATATTATTATTGCTTTTTTTACCCACAACCCGTGGTAAAGCTGCCTTTGCATTAAACTGGTCTGTGGTGCAGAATAGCTTGGGGAGAGCTGGAAAACACACTTTAGATAAAGGGCTCCCCCCATTAATTTGTAAACAGCTCCCTTAATTTTACCTTAAAAGTGGATTTAAGGTATGAGTGTGATACACCTTAATCCTAAACATAAGACATTTTCTTCAGGAGGCTCTGTTATTTAAGGGGCAAATTTAAAAATTAAGAGTAAAATTCGG
>JBBMFX010501521.1:0-16811 GCA_037832545.1 Rhabdalestes septentrionalis
CTTTCTCCGTAGATTTCGCGGAGCTGTTGAGCTGTTAATCTTGCTGTAAGGGGGAGCTGTGTGGCTCAGCAGATAGAAACACTGTACCTGTGAGTAGAAGGTTGCTGGTTCAAATCCGTGGATCAGCAGAGTGATTTCAGTGTTAGGCCCCGGAGTGAGACCCTTAACCCCCAATTGTTCCACAGATTAGTTAACCTTACTTTCTCAACAAAAAAAAACCATCAAATAAAAAGCCAAAGGACACCTTATTTTTCTCCAAATCTGCTCAAGTAGGGTATTAATTGGAGATAAATTAGCATAAATTTCATATTAAATGTCGAATTTCATGGAGTTTATGTGATTCCCATGCTGTTCCTTATCATATACACCAACATCTTCAGCCTGTCTTAGGGAAAAAGGTAGGTGATATGGGACAGGGTGATGGCATATTGCCTGTTTGTTTGTGGGTAATGTAAACCAGTTCTTAAAGATTATTATAACAAAAAAAAACCAGAATAAAACTGCATTCTCTATGTTTACAATAAATCTGCACTAAGACTGGTTAATGGGTTAATGGCGAAAACGTAAACCATTTCCACTGAATGCACAACAATGCACACAATCTTCAGGAGGGAATCAATGCCATTACCCCAATGCATTCTTGCTCTGAAACTTTAATACTCTACTGGAAAAAATAAGACATTCTCTTTCTTTTAAATATTTAAATTTGGTTTTAAGGCATTATAAGACTTTCCACAGGAGCCCTATTAAATACTTGGAAGGAACAAAAGGATATCATTTAACTTTACTTTGGTTCCAAAGGTTAGAAGAGAGTGTTTGTTGAAATGTATAATTATCCTGGATAAAATACATTAAAACAGACAACTACATTTGACCATTTTAGTTCAATTCTAACAAAGAATCAGTTAAAAGTCTCAACTAACAAAAGTTTGGCAGTATGATTGTGGATTTGGGCTTTATGTGATGGCTGGTATTGGCGACAGCATAGTGTAGGGTGGCGTCTCTAACCTGTCCAAGAAGAAGCAGCTGGTCAGCACATTTCTTAGTATGTTCATAGCTGGACCTCTTTACCTCCTGTAAGTGAACCCTCTCAAGCTGGAACCTCTGCAAAGAGAGGGGGGGGGGGCACACAGAGACACAAACATACACACACAGACACACACACACACACACACACACGCACGCACACACGCACGCACCAGTTATTTCCTTTGATCTGTGAAAGCCTTGAAAACAGAGGGAGAGAAGCAAGGAGCCTATTTAGCACACAAGACACATCAACAAACCCCTCAAAGAGTCTAAAAAAATCACTCCTCTTTTGGATTTTCAGTATTTTTCCACAACATTTCAGTTCACATTTGTGTTGCTCCATTTTTATTTGGGTTGCAGAGCAATGGGTCCATCTGGTGTCTTTGATATTTCTAAGCTGCTCCATTTGTCAGAGAAAAAGAAGGGGACTGAAGCAAAACAGACTCCAGAAAATTCAAAGGACTCTTTTGGTTCATGGTAAATCCCATTGCGTCACATACAGGCAGATGTTTGATGTACTAAAAAGGACTTGCATTTAATAAAATAGTTATGATGTTAAATTTGGGTAAATTTGGGTAAATATGGGTCCTCAGTGTTCAGGACCAGCTGGTACACCTCTCTTGGGGTGTATTTCTATTCCACACTGACTGGATTCAGGGCACACAATGGGAGAAAGAGATGAAAACCAAGCATCCATTCATCCCACCAGAAAGACAGAAAACAGAAAAACAGCAATAAAGAAATTAAATTGTCTTTAAAATGACAATTTTGAAACGTCTAAAAGCATCCAATCTGTATCAAACAGTGTGTATGTGTGCTGATGCATAAATGATTTTTCTTCTAATTATGCCATCTGTTTGCTTTAATCTTCACTGCTACTGAATCCTTTGAATACACTGTCTTACTGCCCAGCCTGAGCCAGTACACACAGTCAGCTCCATACTTATTCCTACCCTTTGAAAAGATCATAAAAAAGATAATAAATTAGCTTCAATCTCACACAGAAACTATAAAAAATTCAAGGTTTAATTGGACATTTTTTGAAAACAAATTCACATCACAAATACCAGCACACCATAGATTTTATGACCAATACATTAAAGAATTGCATGATCACAATCACATTTCAGTTTTACTTGCAATTTTGAGTCTTCAGAAACTTCCAAATTCATGACTGTGTTTCATTGGGTATAAATAAAAGGTGACACTGAGGCCACATTCCTTTAATCATTCAGATAAGAATGTAAACCTTCATAAATAAGGCAATGGCTTTAAAACAGCTACATGCCTGAAAATACACATAAGTACATTTAATTGTGTAATTAGTGAGGAAACACTTCATATGCTTCTGCTATGGCCAACTCAGTTTCAAGACCTAAAACCATTTGAAAATGGTTTAGCCAAAGATAAATACAAAAGGGGACCAAGGACCTTGGAGGATGGGGGAGAAAGGGGGTAGATGGGGAGGACGTGGGCAAAAGAGAAGGTGTCCTAACCAAGAAATCATCAAAGCTACATTAAGGAATTGCAAACTTTGAACTGCGTCTTTACAACTAGTTCATAAGAAGTTTAAAACTATCAGACTTAAAATCATATCAGATAAATAAACCTTTCCTCTGAGATTTTCATTCTGAATGCCGACATCTTGCTCAGAGGCACAAATGCATTGACTGATTTTATGGAAGGGAGGTTGTATTCAGCCACTGGACATACCTGTCACTCTCCTAAAATCTGGCTTGTCTTATACTAATGCATCATGGAGAGTTCTTATCTCCTGACTTTTCTTCTTTTGACAAATCTTCCCACAGGATCCAATAGAAAACAGAACATACTAATGTCAAATTGAATCGCATGAAAATGATATTATTTCATAGCAAACTCCATCTGACTGTAATTTTGCAATCTCAAAATGTTCTCAGTTCTAAGTAGGTTTGAAAATGTTACGACCACCGACGGCTGGTGTAGATGGCTTTTTTGATAAAAAAAAAGGCATGTTTTTTTTTTACTCTTTTGTGTCTCTTGCCCTTAGCACAAGCTGTTATTCATTCAATTCAATTCCATTTTATTTATATTGCACTTTTTACAACCAAAGTTGTAGTGCAGGTGACAGAGGTGAGGAAAATCTCCCTGAGCCTGAGACTCAAAAGAGGAACCCATCCGCTTCAGGTTGACATGGAGAGAAAGAAACTAGAGTCTCTATGGAGATAGCAATGAAGAGAAGGCCTTAGTGTCCGAACTTAATGACAAATCTACAGCTAGGAGAGCTGGTACAAGTAAAGATCAATTTTGTTGGAAAAGTAGCTGAGAGGCTCTATTCCAAATAAAAAGGAACAGGCACAAGCTTCAATCTTTTCAAAAGGACTGTTACTTATAATAAAACTGTTGTGGCTTTTATTAGTGTTTAGTAGATGGTTGTCATTGTTATGGTACAAGTGTGTACTCAAACTGTGAGGCAGGAACTCGTGAACTGTGATATCATATAAAGTAAATGCTAAATATGGCCCCAAATATGCTGCCAAAACACATAAAATTTCATTTTAAACTCATTGTGCTTATTTGTACTGTACAGTGTACACCAAACTCACGCAGTGCTAGAACATAAAATATAGATATTAGCCCTGTGTAGACTACACTGTAATGAGCTTTCTTTGGTAAGCCCTGTCATTTCCTTTCATTTAAGCAGGATAAATACAGTAATAAATTCACTTAATTTACAGTAATAAAATACAGTTCTTTAAAAAGAACAAAGCAAAAAACATGAGAACAATTGATGCGCGCCATGGGGGAAATTCTGGACTGCAGCTCCAAGCGATGCATCAAAGGTCAGTAGCCAATCAGCAGCAAGAAGAAATAAATAACATTCTCAGCTTGGTTACCTCCGGCCTCTGAGAAAAGCAGTAACTCACCCATGTTGCTTTCTGCCCCTGATCAATGGCAAAAAAAGGTTGCATTCAGGGTTAGAATTAGGTGGCACTTTGAAGTTGGGTGGTAAAGTATATCGTGTCTCTTTTCATCTACACTGGACATGTGAAAAGAGGTGTGAATTAAAGTTGTGTGTTCACCTATTTGAAAAGGGAGACTAATTGAGTGAAAGCTTAGTGGCCGATGATCTTTAAAGGCCATAAACTTCATAGGTTGTATGTTCATACGCCGAAACAATTTACAACCATATTTTCTAATTCAGCAACACTGATCAAAGCCGTCAGGGACAAATACAACTCTTAACTGACTTTTCTGATTTTAAGCAAGGTTTTACCCTTTATGTTTCAAATGATCAAACCACTTCACACCGCAACATGCATGATGCAACCCAAGGAAAATGTGTTGTTTCACTCCTTGGCCCCAGAGCCTTGTGGAATACTAAAAACATGCTCATTCCTTGACACTGTGAAGTTGTCTTCAGTACAGGATTGTAACATAGATTACTGGACTGTTGGCTGACGCGTTAACATGGCTTGATATGGTGATTAATAAAATTGGATAAGATAAGCCTCCCTCTACTCCAGAGGGACCTCTGATTGAGGGCACTCCAGCAAGAGCATCGGCATCTCAAAATCTAATTTTGAAAGGAAATTTCAGATAATTGCCAAGCAGACAAGACACAACAGTCTGCACACCTACACTGAATACAAAATACACCATTCGTTGTGCTTTATGTTGCTGAGTACCTGAAAGAAGGAGCTTTCACACAGTATGTCATGGCAGATGTCCAGGTGGCCCTGGGGGGCACTTTGGGAGCCTTCTGTCTGAGGCTGGCTGTCAGGAGTGGGCACGCTCAGCTGTCTTGCCTGGGCGAACGACTGGAGATAATGTGCTGCTACCGTCCAAAACTGCAAATCAGACTCGTCTCCAAACAGACTAAGACAGATTAACAGGCCACAGTTTAGCTGAGATTTTTAACAAAGGGTGTACATAAAGCAATTTACCCAAGTGTCAGGCACCGCTGTTATCTGAAAATTACAGTTGTACTGAGTGCGATATTATGTGCAATATTTTTTCGGACTAATTTGCCATGAGAGGTGCACTCTCGTTTACTCTGGAGTGCCCCTGGATAAGGAATGTTTCCAACAAGAGCCACAATCAAGGAAATGGGATGCAACTACATGCATCATTTACTTTATATTATTAATAATATTTCTTGATTGATATTTTCATATAAACATCAATAAAAAGGGTAGTATTTCATTGAGATGCAAGTATATTACTCTCTACCTTGTCTATCATTCTCGCATGAGACCTCTGTTGCTAAGATACTTTTATTACTAAATGTTAAATAGTTACAATGGCAGGCATTGCTTAAAGCACTGAATTTTCATTTAATCTCAAGAAATGAGTCTGAAAGAAAAAAAAAATCAGAGAAGCCAACACGGTTCTCAGATTTTTTGATGCATATTAAGTTGCACCAATGAACTGATATATGGTGTAGCTATCAATTACTCAATTAACAATTACTTTTACTGGTCTGTACATTAACACATACTCACCGTGACACAAGGAGGCAGCGCTGAAGCAGACTGAGCTCCGGGTCTTGGAGTACACTTTTGATATCGCTGAGAATACACAAGATGAATCATATGTGAAGAAAGAGAAAAAAGGAAAGAAAAAAATAAAACCTTACAGCCAAGACTCAGAACTGGTGTAAAACCAAATCAGATAAAAGCATTTTTCCCCAGTTCTTCATCTCTAACGATGAAGCTCACATTACATCCAACATGTACATGGTTGAGAGTGTAAAAAAAATAAAAAAAAAGCGAATGAAAAATATAAGACCGTTGCTATATTTATAGACCCACTTACAGGGAAAGAAAACAACCTGGGCATCAGGCGGCTTTATTTGATACAAAGGAGACGCAGTGCTGGCTGCTTTGGATGACAGTCTATAGGCCATTACTCACTTAGACAGGGAGTTCAGCTGCTCCTGAACCAGCCCTTTGATTTCATCCTTCTCATGGTAGTCCCTGAAATGTACAAAGAACATTTAGTACATTCACTGACACAAAAAATGTTGAGTTCCTGAAGCAATGAACTAAAGGGGTAGATGGCCTGGTAATGATATTGGTCATGATTAGAGTCATCCCTATTCATTACATTAATAATTGTATAATCTACTGATAATTAATTCATTCATTCATTTTCTGTAACCACTTGTTAATTACTAGGTTCGCATGTTTCCAGAGCTTATCCCGGGGTCTCCACGCACGAGGCAAGGAATTGCCCTGGGCAGGGCGTCAGCCCACAACAGGGCACACATACACACACCATTCACTCAGACACTTACACCTATGGTCAATTTAGAATACCCAATTCACCTGACACAGATGTCTTTAGACTGTGGAAGAAACAGAAGACCCCGGAGGAAACCACAGTGAGGAGAACATGCAAACACCACAGACACAAGAATAGGACCCACATTGGGTGTGAAGCAACAGTGCTTCTACAGATTGTTTTGATGCCTAATTATTTTAGCAGAACTGGACAAACAAAATTGATTTTATCATTTTCTCATCAATTTTATCATGTCAAAATCTTCCCACAAGCTGGGTTTCCCCATCACATAAAACAAGTTGTTAGGGTGGAATGTAGCATGTGCTTCCTTGGAGCACCTCATATTATATCACTGGAAAGCTAAATATGCTGTGGTGTTTTCACATGTGATTATAAGGGGCCATTTTACTTTCAGAAGTCTTTGAAGAATTCCAGAATACCTGAAAAGAAGTAACCAGGCAAGCCCCTTAAAAGAGTACAGAAGTAATTATTCAGTTGTATTTTTTTATCGAATTTTTGTGAAGCCCAAGGTATAACTCAAATGGTCATATTCCCAACCTGACTGTAGTGACTTGGAAATGCTTAGAACACTTGAAAGAAAAAAGTGGCCATGCTGCTATTTCTCAAGTACACAAAACATCTAATTAATGTAATTCTGTAACTGCAGTCTATGTAGATTGTGGAACAGAACATGCAAATGTAAACTGTTAACTGTCAGAATACTGCAAGATTAATTTGAAAGGTTCTCTATTACACAAAAAAATTGTAAATGTAAAGTTTAATTTTGACATACATGACTACATAACAGCGCACAGTGTGAACAGCACGAAATTCTTCTTCTGCTTTTAACACATTCACAATGTGACGCAGTGGGCAGCCAGGAACACAGCAATTAATCAAATAAATCCTCAGGGATACTTGATGATCAAGAGTGTCATGTTCTACACTTTTTAGAGACAGGATTTTCATGGTTTAAGCTAACTATTAAATTGTGTCACAGAGGGCATTTTATCAAATGTATGCCTCCTATGCTGAACTAATTTCAGAGGAGGAATAGGAAATAAAAAAAGGGAAAATAATGTGTGGTGCCAGTGCTGTATAAAAACATTTAATATAGTTTTACACTTGACTGATGTCCATAGTGAAGTTTCCAGACCAAGGCTGAAGGAGGAGGAAGGCTTTCAGTGTAAGAGCAGCACGGGGAAGTAGAAGGTATGGACACCACACTGGATCTGAGTACAGGAAAGGAAGAGTAAATGAAAGATGCTGAGAAATTCCAGTCATTAATGCATTTAGCAGGGGCAGACAATAGTAAATTAGCAACTGTAAGCACAGACAATTACTCAAAATATAATTACTTGCCCCTTATACATCCCACTATTTTCAGCACATGTGCTAACGCATGCGACATCTTTAGAAGGGCATAGAATAGTGGATAAACCACAACCTCTTCCACACTACCCAGTCATGAACTGCTCGACCAATAGGAGTCCTTGGGTTACAATACTACATTTTCACATAATTGCTTCTGGACATATATACACAAACTAGCACACATGTTACAATAAATGTCTGAATAAACTGGCTATATCATATAATATGTTTTATGATCTTTGCACAACCAGTGCAAATTGTTTTTAAAATGCTAAAAATATGTAGCAACCAATTATTACCATTGGAATCAGCCAAAAGTTTATGATCAGTTTTATAATCAGTTGATCTGAGCAGTATTTGACAATATTTATCATGATAAATTACCTCACAACATGACTCAACATCTTTTTCTGAAACTTCCAATTAAACTGACGGTAGCTAAAGAATACTGGACAGCTGCCTGTTTCATTACAAACAGAGCAAAATTAGCATTATTTAACAGGATTCAGCATAGTTATGTGTGAAAAACACATTATTGGAACTAATCATTAGTGTTACTTATTGACACTAGGCACTGGCCTAGTTATCACTATCAACCTAGAAGGGGGGACCTGTAAAGTGGTGCATCTCCATGACAAACCTCTGCTCTTTGTCAATTGCACCCTGTAGCAAAAAAAAGGTTCCAAATCCATCACCTGATCCTCTGAATTAAAAGGTCGTTAAGCAGTAGAACTACAGATGTTACTACAAACCTAATTTCCAAAAAAGTTGTGTCACTTTCCAAAAATGAAATAAAACCTAAAATCTGTAATCTGTTAATTTACTTGAACCTTAATTTAACAGGCCAAAGGACAAAGAAATGTGATGTTTTTCACTGACAAAAAATACATTTGGTAAATATAAACAAATTCAAATATTGATGTCTGCAACATAACCCAAAAACTTCAGGACAGAGATAAGTTTACCACTTGGTCACACCCCCTTTTGCTTTAATTACACTTCTTTTAAGTACATCTTCCAGAATTTTTTTTTTTTTTGCCTCTATGCCTGTGTTACTGGCATCAGTTTCTGAACTTGTTTTTGTTTACCAAATAGAATTACATTTGTCAGGGAAAACACTGAACATCTTTTCTTTGTCCATTTGCCTGGTAGATAAAAAATTTCAAGTAAATTTTTAGAAAGTGTGCTATCATTTCTGGAAATGGGGTTTGTACATGCAAGCTAAAACCATCATGGCAACTTTGCAAACTATCCAGCTCAACCTAATAAGCCTCACCAAATGTGACACTTTGTCAGGCAGAAAATACAGTTGCTGATTTCAACCCCCAAAAATAAGAGTAATAGTGTTAATTTCTAGTAATTAATCATTAGTTTTCATGTAGCATCATTTCAGTTTGCTTGTAGAATGGGTGTGGTAATAATCATATTACATAGAATGAACAACCTATCTGAAAACCTATTATCAAAATATGAAAGTGCTACAGCACATTATTAATTTGAGAAACTCAGTTCCATTCTATAATCCTACAATGTACATACTTCCTTTTGGCTGATAAGCAGTTGCAAACCATGGGTGGATTAGGAGTTGCACCTGTTAGGTCCTGTTCATCCATCCTATAGCTGGCAGACTTCATAGCCATTTCCAGGACTCGTACACAGCCATCATCTGAAGCCAGCACAACCTTATCTGAGGTGCACCAATCAATGTCCAATATTCGGTAACTGACGTTACGTCCCACTCTGATACTGCTAACCATCTGCACCTGCAAAAGTGTGTGCAATTAGTTCAATAGTCTCAACTTACTTCAATAGTTCACCCCTCCGTACTTTGAAAAACAAAGATTTTCATGTTCTCTTGTGCATAATGCATAAATAGACCCATTTACTGTTCAGTCTAAAAGTTGTTGATGTGAAATTGCCTGACAACTGGAAAAATTCAGAAGCCGTATTTCAATTTGTGTTTAAAAGGCATCTGATGTTATTTTTGTCAGAAAAGAAACAGATGTCCAAAAAGACATTTTTTTTATTAACATCCATAATCCGCACTACATTCTATCCTTCAAAAAATTTCTTACAGAACATTGAAAGTCATCATTTATATTCTACACTGTAACAGAGAGGCCATTTACTAATCTTTATGATAAATGTATGATGCAACATGCAACTAGTGTGTGTGAATCAGTGAGGACATATCCTTTAGAGGACATACGGTGCTGTAAAAAAGTATTTACCCCCTTTTGTTTTCTTATTTTTTTGCATGTTTGTCACACTTAAATGTTTTAGATTATGAAACTGATTTCAATATTAGACCAAGATAACCCAAGTAAACACAAAATGCTGGTTTTACTTATGGCAGAATTGTTTTAATTCAGCAATACTAGAGGGTTTCCAAGAATGAACAGCATTTTTAAGGTCATTCCACAGCTTCTCAATTAGATTCAAGTCCAGACTTGGACTAGTTCACTCCAAAACCTTCATTTTGTTTTTTAAGTCACTCAAAGGTGGACTTGCTGGTACATTATGGATCATTGTCAAGCTGAAGAACATAAGTGCATTTCAGCTTAACATTACAAATTCTTGGCCACACATTCTACTTCAGGGATTTTTTTATAAACAGTAGAATTCATGTTTCCATCAATCACAGCAATTTATCCAGGTCCTGAAGCAGCATAACAGTCCCAGACCATCACACTATCACCACCATGTTTTACTGATGTCATAATGTGCATTTTCTGAAAGCCGTGATATTTTATGCCAGATGGAATGGGGTGCACACCTGTTGTTTCATCAGTTCACAAAATATTGTCCCAAAAGAAATAGGGCTCACCAAGATGATTTTTGGCAAAAAAGAGACAAGCTTTTGTGTCTTTTTGGTCAGCAGTGATTTTTGCCTTGAAATTTGTCATGCCTGCAATTTTTGCCCTGTCTCTTTCTTTTGGTTGAGTCAAGAACACTGACCTTAACTGAGGCAAGTACGGCCTGCAGTTCTTTAGATGTTGTTCTGGGTTCTTTTATGACCTCTTGTATGAGTCGTCGCTGCGCTCTTTGCTGACCAACCCGACCAGGGTCATTAGCAGCAAAGCGTGCCCATGCCAGAAAATCCACAGCTACTTTAAGGTCACTGGGGATGTACAGTGGATGTGGCAGGGCATCCAAACCATCAACAACTACCTATCCACCTGCCTGTGATATTGAGGCCTCCCTTCCAGATGCGCTGAACAACTTCAATGCACTGTTTGAAGCCTAAAACCACAAGTGAGGAAGTCGAGCCAACGTGCTCTGACTGACTGTGGCAGGTGTGAAGGAAGCTCTACTTAGATGAACATGTGGAAAGCTGAGGAAGTGCAGAACCATGGTCATTTCAAAGTGCTTCAAAATTCCCCACCATCCCCATGCCAAAGAAATCATCGGTGTCCTTCTCGTTGCACTTACACACACACCATCATGAAGTGCTGCGAGAGGCTCATCAAGAGGCACATCAAGTCACAACTGTCTCCCTCACTTGATCCCCTTCAGTTCGCATACCATCCCAAGCATTCTACAGATGATGCCATGAACACCACCATTCATCTGGCCCTCATCTGGTCAAAAAGGACACATATGTCAGAATGCTGTTCATAGATTTCAGTTCAGCATGCAAAACCATCATTCCTCAGCATCTGATTGGGAATCTGAGATTGCCGGGCCTAAACACCTCCCTCTGCCACTGGCTCCTGGATTTCCTGACTTGGAGACCTCAGTATATCAGGAGTGGAAACAACATTTCGACTGCACTGAACACAGGGCCCCCCTAGGGCCTCCTACTGTTCATATTGCTGACCCACGGCTGTGCAACAATGCACAGCTCGAACCCCAACATCAAGTTCGCAGATGACATGACTGTGGAGAAAACGAAAGAAATAATTGTTGACTTCAGGAGGGCACAAAATGATCACTCCCCGCTGAGCATCGGTGGCTCCTCAGTGTAGATCATCCAGAGCACTACGTTCCTTCCTGTTCACGACGAAACTCATGTGGACCCTCAACACCAGCTCCATCACCAAGAAACCCCAGCAGCACCTCTACATCCTCCAGAGACTGTGGAAAGTGCACATTCTACCCCCCCAATGTTCTATAGAGGGACTATAGAGCGCATTCTCTCTAGCTGCATCACAGCCTGGTATGGGGACTGCAACATTTCAGACAGCAAGACCCTACAGAGGATTGTGATGAGAAGATCATTGGGGTCTCTCTCCCAATGGTCATTGATCTTTACACAACAAACTGCATCCACAAAGCCACTTACATTGTGGATGACCCAACTCACCCTTCACACATTTTTCCCTCCTCCCATCTGGAAAGAGGTTCTGTAGAAACGTGCCTCCACTACCAGAACGGGGAACAGTTACTTCCCTCAGGCCATCAGACGACTCAACTGGAACTAAAGCACAGCACAGCTTTTTCATGACCCATTCCCTTAGTACAGATGTTTTTGATCCCTTTGTGATCACTCTGTGCAGCTTCTTAATAGTGCTCCTTTCCATAAAGGTAATGTGGTGAATGTTAGATGTTTATTGGAAATAAAATCATTCAAACATGGAACCATGGTATTAAAAATAACACACCAGCCCTGAGTTACAAGGATGCACAAGCAGATACAAAGTTGGTATTTTTTGTAAAGTGGAATGCATGGGGATATATAATTTTTTGGCATAAGCATCGTCTTCATTAAATATTTAACATCTTGTAAATGAAAAATGTTTAGATTTGAAAAAGACAAAAAAACCTAGAACAGGCCATAGACAAATCTGTCATTTTCTGTCACATTGCTGGAAAATTGGGAGGTCTTCATATAAAAAAAAAACATTGAGTTTTCAGGGTGCTACAAAATCTGCAATTGGCTTTATATCTACAATTGTTTTGCTCCCCTTATCTAATACTGAAAGGGCTGTATTCATAAGCTACACGCTCCTGCCCTAAGGTGAGCCTTTAAGATACAGTGAGTGAAGCAAAAGAAAGAGATACCAGAAAGGGATTCCCAGCAAAACTGAAAAAAAAATTATAACGACATCCAACCTCAAACAAGCTGAAATGTGCAAATATATACCGCAAAGCTTTAAGGCCTCTATATATATAAAGGGCTCTCTCGGATCTAGTTTTACTACTACCAAGTGAAAAGAGCAATAAATATCCTCAACCCAAGGGACACAGCCTTTCTTCCTAAGCTGAATGCAGCAATAAAACTGCCTTTGTTGCAGAGAGAGCAACATTACGTACAACACTATGAGATACAATATACAGTGTAACTAAAAACAATTCACATCCATTCACTTTTTCCAAGTTTTGTTACGTTACAGACTTATTCTTAGATATATTTGAGTGGAGTTTTGTAAATCTGCATAAAAAGGGGTCCATTACTGAGAAATCATGTTCACACACTAGTGATGTGCAGGTCGTCCCATGGGTGTGACTTGTTTTAGGGCAGATATTTTTTAAATATCGTCGGTCCTGAAAAGCACTGTATTTGGCTGCATAATGCCTTGGTCAGAGAGGTGACCAAGAATCCAATAGTCATTAAGATGGAGCCCCAGCGATCCCTTGTGGAGATAGGAGAACCAATGCACAGTCAATGCACTCCTACAATCAGGCCTTGGTAAAGAGGCCACACGGAAGCCAATCTGCATTCTGCATGGAGACCTGCTCAAATTGTAAATCAGAGTTAAAGTACAGTAACAGTACCGCTGTTATGCATGGAGGCCAGCACAACCTGCAAGTCAGGGTTAAAGTACAGTAACAGTACCGGCGTTCTGCACGGTGTCTGAAATAGAATAGCTAGCTAACATGCTAATGCTAGCACTCCAGGGAGTCGTCTAGTCCAGAGGATGTTGACACCATGGCTAAAACTGTTCCCACTTTCTGTTGTGCTTAAATTTACCAGAACAGTCAAGGTATCAGCCTCTGTTTTGTTTAGTTTACTTGTCATGTTGACTGTTAATGTTACAGAGAACTTTAATCAAAATTGCTCAATGTTGGACACCTATGTTATCCGCTGCATGTGTGTGACATCATCACGAATAGTCGACTTGACTTCAACTATCTTGATGGATTAGTCGAAAAAATCTGAAGTCGTTAATGCACTACTGTGTACAAGTACATAGTGACATGAAACAGTTCCTCTGTTATCACTAACAATACCATACAATAACAATATGTGTCCAAAGTGCAGATATGGGGTATTAAACATGAGACACAATATACCAAATGAAAAAAGAAATTATGTGGATAAGTGCGGTTGAGCAGTTGTCAGAAACTGTATGTGTTGAGAAGTCAGACAGCTTGCCGTATGAAGCTACACCAAAGTCTTGACTTGCCCAAATGGAGGTTATGGTACATCATGTTTAATGGCAAAAGAGCAAACAAAATGTGCAAGGGTTGAGTCTTTTACTCCATAATACCGTCTGCTTGTCCAAAGCAGCATTTGTGGTAAGTGTTCTGCAGGAAGGACAGAGGCACACTGATTACCTTCTCAGCTGCATAGTGTTGCGGTCAATGGCAATGCAGCTCCCAAACCAGACTGTAATGCAGCGGGATAAGAGACTTTCAGTGGTGCCCCTGTAAGCATGTGTTG
The DNA here is from genome assembly GCA_037832545.1 of Rhabdalestes septentrionalis. Classification (NCBI taxonomy): domain Eukaryota; kingdom Metazoa; phylum Chordata; class Actinopteri; order Characiformes; family Alestidae; genus Rhabdalestes; species Rhabdalestes septentrionalis. The sequence continues at coordinate 14,276 of JBBMFX010501521.1, forward strand.
CAGGTGGGCAGAGGTACTCTGACTTCATAGAAAGTGAAGGCACTGTTGTGCTTTCATCGACTGAAGTGTGTTTTTTGACTAAATTTGGTGCAGCTGACTTGATGAGAGTAGAACTATTGATGGAGTGTGGAGAGTGATCAGTGTATGATTCCCTGATCATGTCTTTTGTTTAGTCCATATTAAGAGACATGTTGCTGACCACAACATCCTCATAGATAAGTTTTTCCAAGGAAAGCCAGCATCTCCAGCAGATCATTCAGGGCAGTATTCCACCTGAAGAAGGTACACGGTACTGGGGAGGCCAGCTCACTTATTCATGACAAGCCTCTCGAAGCACTTCATAGGAGGGTAATCATAATTACAGGTAACAGTAGACTTCTCCGGGACTGGAACTGCTGTAGTTGTTTTGATGCATGATGGGGAAATTATTTGGCTTAAGGTTTACATTTTTGCAAGTGACTCTTCTGATTGGCTGTTGTGTACTGTGCCACATTAACAAAGTAATCTGGTCCAAAATACTCTCAATAACTTTAATAAGATGGTCATAAATTGCTGTAGGCTAAATGTGTGGGTATAGGATGAGTATAGTTAAAACGAGTATTGGCAAAACAAATATTTTCAATGTCTATATTTTAATGTGTACACAAACATTATCCCAAACCAATGTTTTGGCATTTCTACAAAGGCATTTCTACAAAGACACCAACATCACAATGGTAAGTAAAAGACATAGTCTTCTGAGGTCAAAACTGTGAAGGTTATAAATAATTTAGGACAAATTCTTACTGTTTCATCCCAATATATTTGTAACACAACATAATTTGAATCTAAATGACTATGAACTTTATACTCCTCAACTTTTTAGAAGATTTACATTGAGAGTATATAACAGCATTGATCAAACAAAGTATCTCCTCTCAGGCTTAAACACGGCTCGTCTTGAGCATCCACTGCTCAAAAGAAGAGGGAGACATGCATCAAGTCTCGCCCCCCCAGTGGTGGAGCGAACATCCTCTTCCTATCAGACCTGTGGAGTCCCTCGCTGTTTTCAGACATCACCTGAAAACCCAACTCTTAAAGGAGCACTAAACATGTCTCTCATTTCACTTGTTTTTTTTTATAGTATCAAGCCGATATTAGTCTGTAAATAAACATATTTTCAGAAAGTGTCCCGTCTGAACAACATTCAACCAACTGATGCAAATACAAGACATTACAAAAGTGGGTTGTTTTGCAGGTTAGTTTCCTTGTGGTTTGGGGAATTAAATGTTTGAAACATCAACAAGAAAATGAAAAAACAATCCTCCATGATATGAGAATTTTAACAGCAACTGATTTCATTCATTAATAATAAAAAATGAATGTCCTTGACAACTATATGCAACTGAACAGCAAAGGAAACCCACCTCTTTTGTATCCCACACTTCAGCTCCATCAGTGTACATCACTAGGAGCTTTTGGTTTCCCTTTCCAGGAGCAAAACGTATCTTCTTCACCCATCCACGATGTGTGGGAATACCCCTAGATGAAAAATTAGATTTGTGTCAGAAGATTATGCACTCCATAAAATGTGGGCTGAACATTTATTACAATTACATGAATGGCATTAGGCAAACACCCTTATCCAGAGTGACTTACAATCATTAGTCACAAGGACAGTCCCACTGGTGCAACTGAGTGTTTATAAAGTGTGACATGGTGGCCATTAGGTTCTCAGGCAAGTATTTTACTCACTAGGCTACTACCACCCTAAATTTTACCGTCTCAAGAGGTTATGTTTTCTTTAAGAGGTGACATCACTAGATGTTTTTGCATTTTCTGTATAACAAGTAATTTCATTCAAGGAGAATAATCAGAATTTATAATACATTATACAGTTTCCAATTACATGAAGACACACTTATACCTGGACAGACGGGCCTTCAGATCCCAGAAATTCAGGTTTCCATCCACATCCCCCAGAACCAGGGTGTCTCCTTTCCATGCAATGCAGGCAATGCTCCCCATGCTACCCTACAAGAGTCCATGATGGTCAGGATTACTAACTGTGACATGCAGTTATGGTTTGCAAACATATGATGTGCACACAGAAAGCATACAAAAATAACAAAGACTGTAAAAAAGTCGGGTTCATCACAAAGTCGGGTTCATCTGTTCATCATCATCAGTCTCGCAAGAATGAAAAGAGTAGCACACAGAGACCCACCAGATTGTGTCTGCTGCCTCTGATGCACTCATAATCACACACAAACAAAAGTGTGTACTGCAACACTGCAGTCAGATGGCTACAAATCTGCTCCTAGGACCTCTTTGCTCATCTCTATTAACTGACGCATATGTGCAGATGTCTGCTGCTTTTTCTTCTCATGAGGATTTTTTCAAGCAAACCAAGAACCAACACTCTTATTCAACACTACAAATACGACTCTGGTCCTGTACAAACAGGCTAAGCTAGATGAACAGAGTACAGTGGGGCAAAAAAGTATTTAGTCAGCCACCAATTGTGCAAGTTCTCCCACTTAAAAAGATGAGAAAG
>JBBMFX010501630.1:0-16809 GCA_037832545.1 Rhabdalestes septentrionalis
TTTTATTTTATAAAAAAACATTTTAGTCTCGTCTTTGTTCGTCAACAATAATGCATGTTAATTTAGTCTTAGTCAGCGTTTTTGGACACTGTTGCAGTCCCATCGTCTTAGTCATGGAAAAAAAAGGTCGTTGACTAACATATTTCGTCTCGTCTCGTCTCACGAAATTAACACTAGCTTTTACCTTCCAAGATGACAGCCATGAGGATTGCCCCTATCCCTCTCTGCTGCTATTTCTTGCCCTTTTTCTGTTGTACTGCAGGAAAGTGTCATGTCTGGGAAAATGCAACTCTGTGGAGTTGCGGAAACTGAACATTATTTTTACGTGTATACACCAGAGCACACAGTGTGAACAGAATGAAATGGGAAAGCGGATGTGCTCTCGTGATCCTCCACGCTCCCATGGACCTGACAACACCCAAGCTTATTATCTCTTCGGCTCTCATAATGGTCCCTATTGTCTAGAAACCATCCAGTACCCTGCTCATGCTCAAACAGGATGTCCATGCCAGAGTCTCTGTGGAGCAGTGTGATTGAACACAACCCCTTCCACTGGGCATCCTGGTATCCACAAGACTGTAGAGGTACTTGGGCATCAACCCCTGCTCTGTCTTTGGGATGGTAACATGCCCGAGGTGGACGATTGGCATCGTATGGTACAGTGGGTGTGGGAAGGAACACATATGTCCATCATCAGAGCGGATGCTCGATTTTAAATACTTTGTTAAGTAAATCTTGTGTCTTTTTTAAAGTTACCCTCACAGACACCTGTGTCCTCTGTCTTTCATGGGCCAGCTGTTGCTGGTCCTGTGGATGGATGAGAGATGGAACTAATGCTCCCCACGGCAGTCGAGATTAAGGGGGGGCCCTGCCTACTGGATAAGATAGCTCCTGGACTCCTGCCCGGCTCCAGTTGCCTATGCTAAAAGTGGCCGTTTGAATGCAGACTCCATTCAAGGAGGAAACATTGCTAGGGTAAGGCTTCCCAGGGGCTCTCACAGTAGACGGTGATTGTCAGCTCTCTCTCCGTCTCCCTTTTGTCTCTACAGGCTTAAATCTGTGAGAAGCCTCTCTCCACAAGTGGTCCCACTGGAAGAAGAACAACCCTACTACCACCACTGTGTGTGGGCTGATATTATCTAGAGCAACTCAAGTCCAAATCCTACAGGAATGAATGGACTTCTGTGATTTGGATTCTGCACAAGTTCTGTGAAGGACTGGTTTTGTCTGGAGCTCCTGGAGTTCACTCTGTGCTTAAGTTCATTTCTGTTGTGAAGTTCTCTCCCGCAGTTGTGTCCTGCTTGCTTGCACAACATGACATGATATGGCTTTAGCATCAGTACAACACAATTAATGACATGAGCATGGTAAACCATAATAAAACCTGGATATTCTGGTTAGAAACAATCATCTTAAAATGTTTGGGAAATATATATATAGATTAAGTCCCATATAAAGGATTTAATCAGAATGTAATCTTGTTACTCAAGACATGTACAATAATCAGGAGTAAATGGATAAACCATTGTTAGGCCCCTGTATCATAAAACACATCCATTTAAGTAAAGGTTGATGACTAAATGTTCAGCTTCATAAAATATAACAAATTAGACCTAAACACCCAACCTCACTAAAGCTCATGGAATGGGCCACAAGCTCCTGACAAAAGAGGCCAACATACAGCAAATAAACTAGGCATCAGACAAAGGACTAGTAGGGGGAGGCCTCCCAGTGGGGGGAGGCCACATTGAATGGTAAGGCCAGCGTGAACCAAACACACAAAGCCCAAGGAACAAGTCAGTCTAATTGGAGAAACAGGACAAACCCAACCAGAGATTCAGAAAGGTGGAACTCATGATTGGGGCAGAACAGGCTGTCTGAACCTTTAGAAACAAATTAATTCCTGTGGCCCTTAGTTATAAATAAACATTGGATGGGCATTTTTTGATGCATGATATATGTTTTAATTACAGGATCAATTAGAGCCCACAAAATTCTTTTATTACAAATAAACACTAGTGTTGCATCAGTTTTTGGAATTGACTTGTCAAACATAGAGACTGAGAGGTTTCCTACCTTAGATTTCAGCAAACTTTATATACAGTAGAAAGGTCCACAGGAGAGTTGTTGAGGTGGTATCTTACCACAAACAGATCTACTATGGTGTAGTACAGTCCCTCAGTGGGTAATCCTGTCTCTGCATCATCTCTCCTCTTTGAACCACAGGGACACATAACTTTATTATTTTATAATTATAATATCTTTCACTACTGGTGGCATTTCCACATTTTCACTTGCGGAAAAATTATGTTTACTTGAAAAGTTCTGCTATAATGGTTCCGGCACCCATAGTGATAAGAAATGAGCCTTGAATACTGAGACGGGCCTTTATGGTGATAAATATTTGTGACTTTAACTCATGCAATGCAGTAACGCACACAGCACACTGTGTGAATGCAGACAATACTTCCAGTTCAATAGATCATTCCAGTTCAATATTTTTTTAAAGTCAGACCAAGCATGTTTAGAAACATATATTCAATTCGTCTGCCAAACACAGATGATGTCCTCAATTGCCTACATTAAACAGGGATTAGATACGGATTCATTTCTTCAGACCTTATTAAGAAAATTTTCCTAAAATATATCCACAAATATTCTTTAGGCAAAAAGAAATCCACATCTATATTTTGATCATATGTTTCAGACTGATTTTTAAATGCTTTTTTCAAAACAGTTAGTTTTGACTTCTGACTTGTGCATATGACAACAAATCATTGCTGGAATTTGAAATAATGGGTCTAAGAAACAAAGAAATTGTCACATGATTATTATGGAAATCTGTGGCAAGAAAGCCCGAAATGACCTAAACACACCATGGTGAACAACATTATTCGGGCATGTGCAATTAATAACTTACAACCTGACCCTTAATCACTCTAGTTGTTTAATGGATAATCCATGGATAACCTGGCGCTGTGCTTTGATATGATTTGAGGAGGACTGTGCTCAGAGATAACCTACAGAAGGCCAGATAACATTCCTGGCTGTGTGCTCCAACATACTTCAAAACCAACACTATTATCCAAATGCCAAAGAAGTCTTTAATAAAATGTAATGTGTCCATTTGTCACACATGAACACAGCACAGCACAGCACACAGTTTGAAAAGCGTAAAATTGTTCTCTGCATTTAATCAATTCACGAAAGCAAAGCAGGCAGCCAGGATCACAGCACCGGGGAGCACTGTGTGAGGATGGTACCATGCTTAAGGGTATTTGAGTGGTGCCACTGTACCCTTGTGTATTGCATTGGGGTAGATTAAATCACATTTTGCACTTCACTGGACCAACCACTCCCAGCCCTCACCAGTCTGGACAAAAATGATACTTTTAAGAGGGTGCTGTTATTATAGAATTCTTTGCCATGATTTGTCATCCTCTGATAGAAAGCAGAGACCGCTTGCTCTGAAATTCACACTGCAACAGGATACTTTACTTACAAACTTGGAGGCCTCAGTCAGTCAGGGTTCGAAGCAACATCTCCAGCAGTGCCTACTGACTCATAACTGTGCAATGCACAGCTCAAACCACATCACCAATTTATCCGATGACCTGGCCATGGAGGGTCTAATCTGTGGGAGCGACAATGTGGTGTACATCTGTGGCTTCTCAGTGCAGATTTTCAAGAGCATCAAGCTCCTTGGATTTCACTTCTCTGAGAACTTCACAAGGACCCTCAACACCAGCTCCATTACCAAAAGTGGTGTCCCTCACCCAGCAGCATCTCTACTTCTTGCTGGGAAAGAGAAGAGCAACCCACCTCACCCCCACCCGCATCACATTCTACTATGGGACTATAGAAAGGATAATGTGCAGCTGCATAATGGCTTGGATTAGAAATTGCTATGCTTTGGATCACAAGATTCTCCTGGAAGAACATTGTTTTGTTTCTCTGTGTATTGTAATGTAAAGAATTTGTGAAAGTTAAGTTCCTAATTTCAAGTGAAATCATATAACCAGGTTAACCCTGGGGACATGGTTCCTTGATTTTATCTATGGTATGTTAATGGAAATGCAGATGGTTCGAACATGACTCTGAACACTCAAAATATGTAACAGACAGGTGATTCATATAAAACTGGATAAATTGGAAACAAATTTGTCTGAGTAGTTAAACAAATGATTTTTATCATAACTTTTTTTTAAATTCTACTGATTCTGACTTTCATGACAGACAGACAGACAACTCAGACTTTGGTTGTGTCATCTAATGTTTCAAAATACTTTTCTCAAACATTTTATAGACAAAGTAAGAATTATATTTTAACGATTTCGAGCTGAGATCGTTAAGGGAGGCAAGGAACACTTGCAAGAGCAGGTGAACTCAAAGGGAGCAGACTCCACAGCCTTTATTGAGCTCAGACAGTAGGAGCATTAGAAGGATTAACTTCACACTTGTCACCACTCAACCACAGAACACACATAGAACACATTTACACAGAGACAGGTGGAGCAATGCATGATGGGAACAGCCCTCCACAACTCAACTCCGTTTCAATATATATACTGATTAGCAATTATTTCATTGGACCTGCTTAAAAGTATTTTGGTCAAATTTGCTTAAATCCTTACACATCGCCCATTTGCCTTTCTGCCAACATATCAGTACTGACTGTTACAGCTTAATGTTTCCCACCTCTTGCCTAGTTCCTGTTATGTTCCAAGAGCACCCACATATAGTGGAAAACCCTGTTGTTGTGTTGTGGTAAAAAAAAAATCCCTAAACTGCCTATTTTTTGTAGTGTAAAACCTAAATAAATATGCTCCCAAAATATTTCCATTTCAACAAGTTCAACACACTACCCTTGATTAAAAAAGAAATGTTAACAAATACTGTACAGTTTATACTGAACTCCTGCAGTGCTAGAATGTATATATCAATATCACCCCATTTAGACTGTACTGTAATTCATGCATGGGCGATTTGGTATAAGCAGGGCTAATACAGTATTAATTTTGTGGGGGGTTTTTTGTAATAAAAATACAGAGAAAAAAACAGGTAATCACCGATTCTTTTTTACAGTTCTGTAATTTTCTGTTCATCCAGCAGCGCATCTTATTCAGGGGCTTCAGGAGGAGTCATACTGTAGTGACCCGCAGGTTAAAGCAGACTCTGGTCAGTGACTAAGCTCAAAAGCCTATGTTAATTTAATTTATCGTGATAAAAATACAGGGCTTTAAGAAAGACAAAACAGATCATAAGGGAAACACTCCAGACAATCCACGAGGGAAATTCTGGTCTGCAGCTGCCACAGGTGCATCAAACAACAGCAGCCAATCAGCAGCAAGGAGAAATAAATAACGTTCCCTGATTGGCTACTTTCAAACCTTGCCACTGAGTAAAGCAATGTTTCACCGTCCGGTGGTGGGCTTTGTTTGTGTTCTCTGGACAGTACAAAAACATTTATATGGTTATATGTCATATAGAAATGTAACAGAATTTATGTTCATACTTACAAAATTAGTAAAAATTTAGCACTAAAATGTACAAAGAATTATATACTGCCATGAAAATAAGCCAAAAAAATTGTGGAGGATATCTGCGGTTTCCATGAATTTGCTGGAGTTTTTACCAACAATTATGACTTTGGTTCTAAGACAAAATTACTGAATCCGAAACACTTTAATATCATTTTAATACATTACCCTTAAAATGTAAAGGTAAACCTGTATATGCGCTGGACAGTTTACACTGAACTGCCATCACCACACAAATAATTAATGAAAGCATGTTTTTTTGGTATGTGCTATGGTTTTATTTGGTATACGCACGTAAATACAATTTAATTAATTTAATGTAATATTTTTGTATTAAAAATACTGTAAACTGTATGTGTAATCACCAATCATTTTTACAGTTCAAGAATGTACTCTTCATAGTGGCGTGCTACAGCAGCATAAAATTTTCCTTCCCTTGCACTTAGATGCATTGTCAGATGGCAAAAGGTGTTTGGACGGCATCTTAAGGCTTTTAGAGGAACAAAATCAAAACCTGAGAACAGAAGGGCAGCAATCAATAACTGGAAATTTAGCTGAATTTATATCTGGATTATTATTTATGTTTCAAAATTAGTAAATTATATTTTCCTAATAATTTAGAACTGAAATCCATAAAAGAAACATATTGTCATGAAAATAGAAAAAAAAAGCAAAGAATATTTGTAGTTTACACATTTGTGTGGGGATTTCCATGTATAATTATTAGTTAGGTTCTCCGAAAAAATGTGGTATTACTGTCACTCAGCCACACCATCAAAACCCACTGAGAGGTGACAATTTATTGTTGCAGACCAAGTACATCTGTAAAAATTGTTGAGGAATGGTTTGAGGAACATTTAAGGTGTTTACTTAAATTGCTTGGGATGTGCTGGACAAATTATTCCAATCTATGGAGGTTCCATTTGACCATGGGACATAATGGACCTTTTGTACCACAACACAACTGCAAAGGACTTTTGGAGTCCATGCGTCAACAAGTCAGTAGGGTCTTGGTGGCATTAGGAGGACCTTGTGTATATTATGTGGTGTATTGTGTTACTGCCATACTGGGTTTCTTCATTCTAGTTTAGGAATATTTGGGATACATTTGGTATAGCGCACAACAATTTTATTCAGGATTTATATTTTTGTTTGAAATTCAAATACATCCACTATAATCATGATTCAGAATGTTTTGCATAAAAACTGAGAAACTGAGAAAATGTTCCCAGAAGGGTTAAAGAGAGGGGAAAAGGGGGGAGGGGGCTGAGAAATAAACTGAATAAATATTTTTGGAGGGCACAGTAAGAAGCATTTTCAAGGTAAGATGTTAATGAGGCATTAAGACAATGGCTTTTGGGATACATTTGCTTGGCATACAACATTTTTTTCAGCTTGAAACTTACATAATCTTTCTCCCCTGCTCCAGTCCACCAGGAGTTAGGTCATTTTGAGTGCTTGTTTAACAGATTTCATACTTGCCAGACCACTCAGTGGGCTGTAAAATAGTTACTGCAACCCCCTTGCTGCCATTTACATTAGCAAGAATAAGTTATTTATCACCATAAAATGAACCACTGTTGTCCAATTAAAATACGTAATTATTGAAACACAGAGAGATTAGATTTTCTTTTCTTATTTTGTAATATATGTTTTTTGGGGGTTTACACATTTATAGCTCAATGTGATTAGAAGGACAACTTTTAAGACCAGTAGATAACATATTCTGGCCAGGTTTTTTAAATGTTTAAATGCAGCACACATTCCAATAGCCAATAAATATTACCGAGTACACAGTTGGAGCATTTAAGATACAGAGAAACTATTGACCTGAAACTGGCTTTATCGTTCAAGCATTAACATTTTGCCTGAATTTACTATTACTAACTTATTTATATTTTCTGTTCTGTTTAATTGTGTAGTCTGGCAGAACTGAAGAAATTAATAGGTAAATAGGTTTTGTTTCAAGACTGGACATCTTTTTAGGACAAATTTTGTTCCTCCTTTACTATAGTAAAGTGATTTATTAAAGCAGAAATAACATTCCTCCTTAATGAAATAAATTATATGAGGTCATGTAAAAACATACATCATAGATACTGTGCAGGCAAATTGCTTTTAACAGAGAATTTACAGAGTTACATTTCATATCTAACATCTACATAGTATGATTTAAATGAGTTTAAATATATTCTGTGCATCATTCATTTGTTCATGGCTGTCTGTTTTGGGACCGCCGGTGGCCTAGTCATTAGGGAAATGCCCCTGTGATCAGAAGGTCATAGGATTGAATCCCAGGATTGCTAGTTGCACCACTGAGGTACACTTGAGCAAGGTAGTGTCCTCATACACTGCTCCCTGGGTGCCGTGTTCTTGCGTGCCTGTTGCTTCACTTGGTGACTAGGTTAAATGCAAAGAAAGAATTTCACATTGTTCACACTGTGCTGTGCAGTGGTGTGACTATAAAAAGCTGCTTCACTTTGCTGTATGTTTTTGAAAAGTGGTGAGCGAGCATGTTAAACAAGAAATTGTCTGTCTAAGCCTCATACAGAGACATATAAATGTGCACACACACGAACACCCCCACACACACATGCACAGCATGGTCTAAGCACTAGGATCTTAAACTCCAACCATGATCAACTTATGGGAATACTTTGATTTTACGAGTGTGGTCATTTTCTTTTTTGTTTTCCTTTTGTTTCTTGATTTCACCAAAAACAGGAGTCCACCTAATTCCCCTCCAGCTCCCTGGCGCCCACCTTTGGTGGGAAATATCTTCACTGGGATTGACTACCAAACTATAGACAAGGTAAGAGTAATTGAAGATCTGTAAAAATATGCATGCATTTTTAAAACAGGCCCAAAATCAGAGTTCAATATATCTGAAAAGCAGCAACCTTTTATTGACCACATTCTGCATTGTTTAGAAAGCATTTCACTCGGCTTAACAAATATTAAAACTTTGTTTCAGCTTTACCAAAAGTATGGGGATGTTTTTAGTGTGACATGGGGAAGCGAGAAAACTGTGTTCGTTTGTGGATACCAAATGGTCAAGGAAGCTCTTGTCACTCATTTGGACTGCTTTGTTGACCGTCCTGTAATCCCCCTGTTCCACAAAATCTATAACGGACTTGGTAAGTGCAAACAAAATTCAGTAGCTCCTGTTTTCTAAATCATCCTGATCATAACAAATTGCAAACCAATCAGAAAATGATCAATAAGTAAATAGCACCTAAACACACCTGTATGGTAGAAACGGATCTTTCTCTTAAAGTGTAAATCTCCTTTGTCCCATTACATGTATTATGTGTTGAAAAAATAAATGTGATAACAACAGACTTTTTAATGATGTTTTAATGATGTGAAACTCAAATTATATTCTCAAAATATACCTGAGCAAACACTCAATTGACAGCAAACTCTGTTCACTTGAATGCTTCCCTTAGTAAAACACTTGAAGGCTCCTAGAGATTTTTCGTGCACAGTGTAGATTATGATTTTGCTGACCTTGATCTGTCTTCGAGCATGTTTTAGGATGCAGAATATTACAATAAATGATCTATAAATTATAACTAAATGGTTAAGAGGTGACCAAGTCATTTAACCAATAGTTGTTTGATGTGAAATTGTCTGTTCCTGAATAGTAATAATGAAGGGAACAAGATGTTTGAATCTGTTCTTGCATCAGATCATTTTTCCATAAAATAGTTAAAGAAACACACATTACTGACAATTAGTGACATTTTACTGACAAGTTAATGATTGTTAATGACAAATTAATGATTGTTACACACTAGTTTCAAGTTAAGGCTTTAGAGTACATACAGGGCTTTGTGAGTCAAAACATGGTCCCTCAAATACTTTCAGTGCATTCGCTGGTCATTGGTTACATTTCAGTTGTTTCTATTATCACCATTTTAAAGAAATTGGACTTGGTAGGTTTCTCTAAAATGCATTTGTTTCACAGCAAAGCATACTGTGAACAGCCATTGTGTTATGCAAATTGAACTGTCTGTTTATGTGCCAAAAAAAGGAGTATCCCTAAGTAATGGGTACCTGTGGAAGATGCAGAGAAAGTTTATCATCACCCATCTGCGCTACTTTGGTGAGGCAAAGAAGAACCTTGAGCTGAGCATCCAACAGGAGGGTGCCTTTTTGTGTGATGCTTTCAAAGATGAAAAGGGTATGTGGTCAGTTTAGTAAAGGTTTTCAATTCTTTCTTTCCCAACCATAAGATGTTGCCTTTTGCCTACAATAAAATGAACTGTGAATAGCTAGATGTGCCGTTGTAGACTCCTGGCCTGACATGGACAGTTCCTTTGTTCCCTTGAAGTCCTATAGTGTGGTCTGCTGTTTTTGAAAATAAATAAATAAATAAATAAATATAATGTACTGTTTTTTATTGTTTAACACACAGGTCCGTTTAACCCTCAATTCTACCTGAACACTGCCATTTCAAACATCATCTGTGCTTTGGTATTTGGGCATCGATTTGACTATCATGATGAACGCTTTCTCAATGTCCTAAACTTGGATATTGAAGCTGTCAGACTGGCAGGCTCCTCCCATGCTCATGTTAGTCATTTTGTCTTTTGGCATTTTCATTACATAGCCATCGTAATTAGCAGTAGTGTTCACGTAGCCTTATTGTTCACAACTTTATTTGACAGCTCTACAATGTCTTCCCTCGCCTCTTTGATTACATTCCTGGGCCACACCATAAGATGTTTAACAATTACAGGAAGATCATAGCGTTTGTGAAAGATGAGATAAAAGCGCACAAGGAGAACTGGGATCCTTCAGACCCACGAGACTACATAGATGCTTACCTGACAGAAATGGACAAGGTCTGTTTAAGATGAATCATTTAATGTGTATTGTGCATTTCAAATCAAGAAAACCAGTGGATAAATTTAAGTAAAATAATTCACAACATTTAATACCTCCCTCCTCCAGAAACAAAGCGACCCCGAGGCAGGTTTCAACCTTGAAACTTTAGTGTTTGCCTCAATGGACCTTTTTGAAGCAGGGACAGAAACGCTAACCACTACATTACGCTGGGGTCTACTCTTCTTGCTGAAGTATCCAGACGTACAGAGTGAGTAACTGGAAACAAAGGGCTTGTTCCCACACATATATGCATTCGATTCATTAGGATGACTGGTGTTGAGGACTAAAATGAGTCACTTAGGCTATTTTTTTTATTATGCTATACATTCAAAAAGGAACAATTTGGCAAAACAAATTAGATCTTTGTAACATTTCATTTAGCTTAGATGTTGTCAATCAGCCAATACATGTTTATTGTCCATATTTTGTATGGCTACGGTAATGAACTAACACTTGAAGTCAATAGTCATCTACACTTTTTTCCATAAATACATGTTCAAAAATAATATTAACCAGCTCTGCATGCTGAGGGTAGATTTCTAAGACAACAGGGTGTGTTTTCACAATGCAGGGTGTGTTTTCACAATGCACACCATCATGATCGCAGATGAATCTAGTAAAAGATCAGTTTTGTGAATACCACAGATGTTTTTTGAGATTGATATTTTTGAGGTAAAAATGTATGGAAAATATTTGCGTGTCTATTGATGTCTATCCTTATACCTCCAGTGCTAAGCTAAATAAGCAAAATTCCAAACAATTCCAAGCAACATCTGAGGTTTACTGCCAAAAATGATGTGTTTTAACCTAAAAATGTCAGCTTAAAATGTTTAACTTAAAATATTTTGAGTTAACTGAATTTCTAGGTTTCGCAGAGAACAGACTTGTTTGCAGATCAGGGTTACATCCCACAATCAAATAGCTTATTTGTGTATTATCTTCTGACATTTTTTGGGGGGTTTGTTAAGGTGTGTAACTTAGCTGGCAGTATCTTGGTTGAAAGCAGATTTGAGTTTAGCTCTACAGTTATAAATATAAGAGTGTCTTATTGGAATCCTCTGGATAAGAGCGTCTGCTAAATACCATAAACACAAACATAAACATACCATCCAATTGCCCAGGGTCAAACAGATTCATGAGGAGGAGAACAGGCATGTAATTCACATAAAATTGAGCCAAAAACCTGAAACAGGAGTTAGAGGCATAAATGAGAAAGCAGGTTAAAACAAAGAAGTCAAGAAATGGATGCAAATTCTCTGTATACCATGAGAGGCCTGTGAAGAAATTGCAGTCCTTCAATAGTGCAAAAACAGGCTCTCACTTCCTCAGGGAAAAGCTCTAGAGTTCCTCTAGTGGCGAGGATTGTGAACAGCAGAAATGAACATCACAGTAAAAGAGATTTCACATTTTTCGTTTCTTTAAAAGTAGTGCTTCCTTATTCTTTGTATATTTTTATGACGTATGGATAATGAAGAAATAAAGTTTTAATGGAGATTTTTCATTTTATAACGGATCTTTAGACTTTGAAAATGTTCACAAAGCTCATTTACAAAATTCTTTGAGCAACTACCCACTGAAAAGAGCTCTTTTGGCACCTTTATAAGCAAGAGTAAAAAATGAGATTAACAGACTTTTATTCATTAACAGACTTCTGTTCATTCAGAAAAGGTGCAGAAGGAGATAGACCAAGTAATTGGACAGTCACGCCAGCCTAACTTGTCTGACAAAGCCAACATGCCCTACACGGATGCTGTGATCCATGAGATGCAGAGGAAGGGCAATATTCTTCCTCTGGGTTTTCCTAAAAGAGCCAGTAAAGATATAACACTTGGAAGATACTTCATACCAAAGGTTTGACATTAACCAAGAGTTTTCCATAAAATGCATGTCACAGCAAGTTTTATGAAACAATCTGTCACCTTTAGGGAACATCTATGACTACGAACCTGTCATCTGTGCTTAATGACAAGAGGGTATGGGAGACACCAGATATGTTTAACCCTGGACACTTCCTTGATGAGCAAGGCCAATTCCGCAAGAGAGATGCGTTCATGGCTTTTTCAGCAGGTGAACAAATAGACTCAACCTCCCACTTCTTAAAATATGTGTTTTATTGAGGATTCAATGCTTTGTAATAGTCTTTCATAGTTAATAGATCATTATGCATTGGCGAAATAGCCTAATTAAACTTATCAGTTGCTCAAGGGGCACGTAAGAATTGTCAAATGTCTCTAGTAGATGTGTACAATTCAGTAGTTCCTGTTTCGTAACAAACAACAACTCATTAGTTCACTATTACCTATTGACTATCTCCCCAGATCTCCATGGTAGCTAATAGTTGGGCTGTTGATGTTAGTGCAGTACTACTCATATATTACTACTGCTAGTTACTTATTAACTATGAAATATTGCCAACATTTCCAGTGTTGCCAAAGCAGGAGCACATGTGATCACTTGACTGAAGTTAATAACAACTGATTAAATATTTCTTGCTGAGTGAAAACCTGCAGCCTTAAGGCCCTTGGCAAAAATGACTGGACACCACTGAAATATATCTGATGGATTTTGTTTCAAAGTGCATTGAAGGCCATTTTTTGGATGTGTTTTTAATGATATGCTCTGATAAGTCAGAAAACCAAAATCACTGACAGTGAAAGTGAACAAACATTGACTGTCTTTTCAGAATGGCACCTTTTAATGTGTGGAATATATCAGGCTGCAACATATGCTGCACTTCTGAAATCAAGGTTATCCTTTGTTCCCACATTCGTGCAACAAAAGCTTTTTCAGACTTTACACTAGATGGCATTGTGTACAACTGCTAGGAGGATTTAACTGTATTTAGTTAAATGGGGTCAGGTGTTGATTTTGTATGAGTAGTTCTGGATCTTAAACACCACTCCACATCGTCCCAATGGTATTAAACAAAGCTCAATTTCTCCATACTATGCAGTTCCACTTGCTGTATACTGTACACTTATGTTCACAGTTGAACAATTGTGGGTGCACTTCAAAATAGCTGAATTCACTAAGTATAAGAGCTGTTTTTTTTCTGTGCACATACAGTATGTTTAAGAATGGATTTTGTGTAGTTTATTATTTATACATGTAGAACTGTCCCGTGCATATTTACCTGATTTCTGAAATCACTCTTCCACAGGTAAGAGAGTGTGTCTTGGAGAGCCACTGGCCCGTATGGAGCTCTTCTTGTTTGTTACCTTTCTGCTGCAACGTTTCACACTCTCATCCTGCCCTGGAGAGGAACTGAGTCTGAAAGGCCAGCTGGGCTTCACCTATACCCCAGACACCTACCGCATATGTGTGACCCCACGCTGATAGAGAGAAGTAAATTGTGCCTTGAAAAAGCAGCATAGGCAAACAGAGAGTTACACACATACTGAAAGGACTGAAAAGATTTATACATTTAAGCAATTTTTGTTTACATTTACGATTTTGGTAACTAGCTGATGCTTTTATACAGAGCGACGAACATCTGTGCTTGAGTTGTCCACATCCGTTCTTCATACTTGTAAAGCTATACTTAAATCAACATCAGCTTGAAATACATTGCTCTTGAAATACAATATTAATTCACATGAAATTCATCTGATGCTGCTAGATTGGTACTAGTTTGCAGGTTGAATTAAATTTTTGCTATATGTTGATACAACCATGAATTCCTGAGAATGTAAACATGCATAATATCATAATTGCTATAAATGACTGTAACCTCATAAAGTGACCATTTAAAAAAAGGAATGGATGTTTTTATGCAATTTATTCAATGTATTCACACTTTTGCAGCAGCATGAAAAAAGGTTAATTTATATAGCACTTATATTTAATAAATGGGAAACCAGCCATTTTAATACATGGTTATTGTTACACCGTTGAAGCTTGGACTGTTTAAAGTGTGATAAAATGACACTGCTAAGTTTAAAGTAATAAACATCAAAGTAAAAATATGGTAAGATAAGATAAGGAGCTTTATTTAATCTGAGGGAAATTATTTTGTCATAAACATGCAACAAGAGGAATAAAGATAAGGAATTAAAGGACTAAAAAAACTCAGTCATAATAGTGCAAGTGGAATAACAAAATAACAAATAATTATAACAGATAAAATAAAATAACAGATGATTAGTGCAAGTGGTTATGAAAAGTGACTTGTTGCCAAAGGTAGAAAGGATTTCCTGTGGTGTTCAGTTCTGACAGTGAGTCTTTTGCTGTGTGTGCCCATCAGGGAGGTGTGCAAGGGGTGAGAGTGGTTTGTCCATGATAATGTACTGAGACACAGTTCTGCCAGGTCCTCCAGGCTGACACCCAGGACAGGACCAGCCTTTTAGATCAACTTGTTCGGCCTGTTGGCATCAGCTGTTTTCACTTCACTGCCCCTGCACAGTGGCAAAAAACACCACACTCTCTACCACATAGTCAGCATTTTCCTATAGACAGTGAAAGACCTGAGCCTCCTCACTGAGTAAAGCTGACTCTGCCTGTTCTTGAAGTGTGTCAGTGTTCTTGGATCAGTCAAGTTTACTGTCAGTGTGTATCCCCAGGTACCTGTAGTCCTCAACCACAACATCCATTACTTTGATGGTGACAGGAGGAGGAGCACACTTCCTTAAGTCCACAGCCTGTTCCTTTGTTTTTGTGATGTTTAGCTCTAAATGGTTCAGTTCACACAACTCAACAAAAAAAAGTCCACCACACTCCTGTATTAATCTTTCTGGCCATCCCTGACACAGGTCACAATCACAGAGTCATCAGAGAACTTCTGCAGGTGACATGACTGAGATGTACCTAAAGTCAGGTGTGTAAAGAATGAAGAGGAAAGGTGATAGGACAGTTCCTTGCAGCACCCTCATGCATGCTGTGGTTGATTGGTTAAATAGTCCATAAACAAGCTACCAGTGGAACAACCACCTGCAGTTCCATGAACTTATTCCCCAGCAGTAATGGTCTAATTGTATTAAAAGCACTGGAGAAGTAAAAACTTTGTTCCCAACAATATCCAAATATTGGATGATGGCGTCCTCCATGACAGGAACCAAACAAGAGTGATGGGACCCTCTGCAGTTTCAGAATCATGTTGATGCTCAGATGTAGAACTCCACACAGCACAGAACATGAGGGCTTGGGACTGATGCCATCAGGACCCACAGTTTTATTACGATGGAGTCACAGTTCCCTTCAGATGTCATCTGCTGAGAGGGACAAAGAGAGACAGGCTTTGGGGTCAGGAGAGGAGGGAGGAGAATTGAGAAAGAGAGAAGAGCTGAGTGTGGGCAGAGAAGACATAGGGGAGTCAAACCTATTAAAGTGCAGATTCGGGTTTTTTTATTCCACATCTCAGTCCATTTCATTTATATTAATGGCATTTAGCTGAAAGTCTCATCCAGAGCGACATCCATCAGTGCTCAAGTAGTCCACCTCTATTCCTTAAACCTGTTGAGCTAAACTTAAAACAATGTTCATTTTTTTGACCAAGTTACTGCAGAAGAGTCAGAAGTTGAAGCAAAAGTAAGGAAGGAGGGGGGTGAATATGCAGAAACGAGAGGCATAGTTAGTAAACAAGGTACTCCTTGAAAAGGTTGATCTTCAGATGATGCTTGAAGACAGTTAGGGAATCTGCTGGTCTAAGCAGAGGAGGAGTTTATTCCACCATTGGGAGACCAAAACTGAGAAGAGTCTTGATGCATCCCTTTCTATTCTTTTGTGCACTGGAGGCTCAAGACAAACCATGCTTGAAGCCCTGAGGGGATGAGGAGTGGCATGTTGTTTGATCAGTGCTGATATGTATAAAGGTGCAAGTCCATTCTTGACCTTGAAAGCAAGTGTTAAGGATTTGAACTTAATGCGAGTGGCCACAGGGAGACAGTATAGGTTCTTTAGTAAGGGTGTGGTGTGTGTGAATTTTGGAACACTGAAGACTAATCTCGCAGCTGCATTATGAATCAGCTGAAGTGTTTTTGTTAACTTCAGTGGAATTCCACAGAAGTTGGGCTTCCTTGAGCACCTGCCTCTTTCCACTTGGGTACAGTAAGTGCCCTTTTCTTGAGGCATTTTTTATGTGTGTGCGTATGGAATCCCGTCTGTGCCACTCAACCATAACATTTAACTATTGATCACAAGTTTCCTAAATAGATGATCTGGCGTGCATCATTCACATGATTAAGTTATGGGGCGCCGTTTGTAAAAAAAGCTTCACAAATTTAGAGGTGTCATTTTTTCAACATTTAGCGCAATGTTCACACAATTCTTACACATTTAGAGCTAAATGTGCTGAAAAAACTGTGTTAGGTTTTGGTCCATTTTCTTGCTGCTTAATTGTTAAATGTTAAATCTAAATGTTAAATGATAAATCTAAATGTTA
>JBBMFX010501951.1:0-13447 GCA_037832545.1 Rhabdalestes septentrionalis
TATGTGTGCATATGTGTGTATGGATGAGTGTGTGTGTGTGTGTATAAGTATGTGTGCATGTGTGTGTGTGGAGGAGTGTGTTTGTGTGTGTGTATAAGTATGTGTGCATGTGTGTGTATGGATGAGTGTGTGTGTACGTGTATAAGTATGTGTGCGTGTGTGTGTGTGTGTGTGTGTGTGTGTGTGTGTGTGCTTGTATGTGAATGTGTTGGGGTGAATGAATGCACATTACTGCCTCCTGGTGGACAGAAAAGCAAAAGCAGCTGGAAGCATCATTGCAATCACCTGGAACTCCTAACAATGGTCTGAGGAACCATAAGGAGGAACTAACCTATATGGTCTATGCTGTGAGTATGTAGCTATGGTATCTCAGTCCATTGTTAGTTGTTACAAGTGGTTGCTATGGTGTTGGTAGGAAGTTGTTATGGATTTTTTAGCTGGGTATCCTCATTGCTATGGGATCCTATCTAGCTGCTGTGATATTTCAAGTCAATGTGAGGTTCAGAGCTGCTACAATGTTGATGTTGGAATGCAGATAGCCACTATGATACTTAAGGCTTGCTAGGGTAAAGGTCATTTTAGATGCAGAGATGCTATGGTACCTTGTTCCAGGTGGATGTTGTAGTGTTGGTAGGTTGTTTTTATGGTATTTTAGGATTTTGCAAAGATCCAATTATCCTATGGGATGTTTTTTTTTGTACTGTGGTGTCTCAGGTGGTGGTCTCTTATGTGTTGGCAATGATAGTCCAGGTTGTTGCCGAATGGTTGATATAAAATTTCTAACAAATAGCTATTTGGGATTTGGGCATGTATACACAATTCCATTCTTAACAATTAAGCGCACAATTGGAGTGTAATGCATATTATTTCTTAACAGTGAATCATACATGTCTTGAGTGACAGACTTAATTTTGAGTGAGAAGTAAATCGAAATGTTTGATCAAAATGTTTTAATATAATTTTAAAAGGCAATGGTGGTCCTTCATCTTTACTGGTAAAGGCTGACTGAGCTGTGAGCACCAACCTGTGCTGTTATGAGTTTCCTGCTCTTTGGGTGACTGGCATCAGGAAATTCTTCTCCGAAGCACAGATCTATTTCATAGCGAGGTATCGGTGCTCCACTCTGCATGTGGAGGTATAGCTCTGTAGAAGAGAGGGGGGGACAGTGAAGAGTTAATATAGCACTGCATGGCTGAAGATAGTGGGTTTGCTGTTTTTAATATTGTTTTTGATGTTATTATAACTAATATTTTATTTGGGTGTTTCAATGGGTCCTGGTTTTCGTGGGGTTTGCAAGGAGGATGCCAGTTAACTTCTATAGTATTCTGGGTGCTGCTAAGTTGTTGCTGAGTTATTGCAGCTGATTGCCAAGTTTGTGGTAGTTGGTTGGGATGGTCCCTCAGATCGTTGTTAAATGTTGTATGTGTTTGCCATGGTGTTGGAAAGCAACTGTTGTGGTATTTTAGGAGGTTGCAGTATTTAGGTGGTATTACAGCTAAGCACTATTATATTGAACTTCAGGCAGTTGCTAGGGCATTGCTAGGTGGTCATTATATGGTTGAAAAGTTGTTGTAAGCGTATTGCAAGATTGTTCCAGTTGTATTGTGGGTGATTGGTAGAGTGTTGCTACACAGTTCAGATGTTATTCTAAGAAGTTAATAGGGTTGTATTGTGATTGCGAGAGTCCTGGAGGAGGTTGCTTGGGTGTTTATAGGTGTTTAATAGTTTACTGTCTCTGGTGGTTTATAGTTGATAGGGAGTTCATATGGTGCGTCATGAGGTTTGTAGGGTGTTGCTAGATACTTGTTATGGTATACTAGATAGTGGTAGAATGTTTACTTAGTCGTCTCCATTGGAAATTGTAGTCTTCCACTAATTAAACAAGATGTAGCAAGCATATGCTTCCTGCAATATTTTAAATTTACCTAAGCCCCTAACTTGCCTGTCTTATACCACTGACGTCTTTTTGTCTTTCTTTAGTGAGTTTACGTTAAGCTCTCCTAGCCTATTTTTTTAGGTAACAATACACATTTTATAAAACAATATATGCAATATAAAAAAATTGCTGCTATGTACGCTAACAAAAGTAGATTTCTGTGTTTGCCGTTTAAACATTTCTTCTCCAAATCTGCACAGAACCTCTGAAATAAAAAGTTGTAAAGGAAGTAAAATTTGAGGATACACTACCAGTCAAATATTTTTCTACACTGCAGGTCTTTACCAATTATCCATTTAATTCATAATCCGAAGATTTTTGGAAAGTTGTTGAGGGAGCAACTATAAACTAAATGACACGTAATCTATATGTCAAATAAAACAACTTTCCTTTTTAATCTGTAACAGTGATTATCTGAAATCCTACTAACTGGTTGGATAGTGATGCAGAGTTAAATTCTAGACTTTAATTTTAAATGCAATATTTCACTGTTCCATGGTAATTTATTAAATATATAACACTTGTCTGGTGATCTGCGTTATATGTATAATTAAATAATGCTTTTTATTGGTAGTGAACAAAAATATGACATTTTCTGGCTAATAAAGACTCAAATGGTGAACATCCTTCAAATGTATTTGTTAGCAAAAATACTGAGTGTGTTGTTAGTAAATACTACATAGCATTCAAATATAGAAAACCTCAGAGTGTCATTGGTCAAGTAGCCAGGATTTTAGCTTCACTGGTCAGTATCACAAACGTATGGATAGTCAAACTGCATAAAATCAGCAGAAGATAAATCGCCCATGCTCACCTTGCAAGAACATTTGTATGTCCAGTAACTTGCATGTTCGTTCCCTCTCCAGCTTGTTGGGTTTTATCTTGTTTTCGGCCAAAGGGCCGTCCCAGTACACCCGGCCTTGGCAGAAACGTTTGATAAAAACTCCATCAGGAGCCACCCACACCAGCACGCCTTTCTCCAGGTGAGGAAGGAGTCGACTCATGGCTTCCACAATGCCAGGGGCAAAGGACAGCATGTCCAGTGGTGGGAAAAAGACCCTCTGAGCGGCACACGGTCCGTAAATCCTCTCGCTCCCCACCGGGGCCGAACCATGCAGGATGAAGCAGCCCTCTGGAGAACTGCTGACGAGTTTTTGCACCAGCCGGCCATGGTAAAACAAGCACACCTGCAGTCTGAAGTCTGTACACACAAACACACACACACACACATCCAACAGTGAAATCTAACAACAATGACTTAAATCCAATTTACACAACTTTCCCTCTTTGTCCATACATATGGCACATTTCCACTGGCACAAGGAACCAAGCCGCACTGTCAATAAATGTTTTCCTTTACAAATAAAGTGGCCTGTACCTGAGCCATACCTGAATTGCCAAATTGCAGGGCTGAATGTGGGCCATACCTGAGCCAATTGTGTCACGGTTTTTTTTTTTTTTTTTGGAACCAAACATGAAAAGAGGCCATTGTTTTTTTACTGTCAGTGTCAAAAAACAACAATAATAGATATTCAAACTAACAACTAGGAAGTCGACAAAATATAAGCACTACTGTCTGTTTAGGCTGGAGGTACATTTCACTAAGAGTTTTCTATAATTGTAATAAAATGTTCTTTAATGCTGTGCAAAACACGAAGTGAACCAGGACATCAGTAACAAGTTGCTAAAGAATGCAGAGAAAAAAATAAAAATTCAAAATAACGAAAGTGTCTATAAAAATAACTAAATAATAAAAGTGGCATTATGGCTCGATTAAGACCTCACAGGCCAGTAATATGACACTGGAACAGGGAATTCAGAGCAGCATTCAAAGCAGTATTAAAATAGTTACAGTGGCACTGAGACAGCCAGACATTGGTGAGGGGTGTATAATGGCATTAGGGCAGACAGAGTGGCATCAAAATTGTTCAGCGCAGTGGCACTGCGACAGCCAGAGTTATAGTATTATATAAAAGTCTTTATCCCAAAGATCCAGAATTTATTGTATTTATTGATGTGGTCTTTAGGAACAGTTCTCAAGGCTTCAGTTCAGTCCAATTTCAGAAGAGCCTTTTGGTTTGTTAAGCCACACAGTGACCTATATATGAGTCTTTCAAGCAGAACACAGCACGTCTTACTTCAGGCCTGAACCAGAGAACAAACATGTGCAGATGATTCCAGATGATCAGGCGGTGATCAGTATACAGGTGGTGCTGAATGCTGAGTGGTTGGAACACCTTTATCTAGGCATCTTGTTTCTTTAGGCACTTTGCAGCCTGTCACAGTAAAACATTTGTTCCCGTTCTTTGATTTAATCTACTTAAAATGCCAAAAAATAAGAGAGTTTGACAGACAGAATATTGTATTTCTACACCAACAAGGCAATTCAAAGCTAAATAAAAAGATACTAGGGGGCTTGAGATTTTGCACAGGGTAACAGAGGCATTTCTGAGTTTGTATACACCCAAAATACAACTTATTTGATTAGATTACTCTTCTCACCTGAGATGGAGGGTTGAAGTGGCATCACAGGAAAAACAGGAGGAGTAGAGTTTTCATAGGGAGCAGCTCCATTACTGCAGTGAATATCCAGTCTCCCCTCTGCATGTTTCTCTGCACAGACTAAGCACACACACACATATAATGCACGCATCACTCAAACATACACACTAGTAACAATTAATTAATTAATTAATGACTGAATGCACAAATGAAAGACATATAGAGGGAAAGAAAGATATAGAGAGTGCTTCTCTATGTGCTCCAGGAGAAAGAAAGAAGGAAAATGGAAAGAGAGAGAGAAAGAAAGACAACAATTATATGTACTAGAAAGGCTGGCTCTTTGGAAGCCAAATATGAAGAAATGAAGCTAAAAACTTTTGCACAGTACTGTACATCAGTAATGAACACTTGTTATAGATATAGATGAGATTAAGAATGCAACTGACCATTTGATACTCCGTTGGTTTTTGATTCAGCTTTTACAGTGCCCTGCATTAAAGAGAAATGAAAAAAATTCAGGATATAATGTATTATCTCACCCCTTAACTAACTTTCATCATCAAACATCAACAAAATAATAACAGCTTCTTTTAAGCTCAGGCCATGCCGATCAAGTCTGTCCACTAGATGGAGGCGAACACCCTCTGAATCACACTTTCGGTTTCAAATTCAATTGAGGGGATTTCCAGCTTCTAATACGTACGTGAATTGTGTTGGGCTCTTTCAGAGCTCTGCTCATCTGACTGTTCTGCACCTTCACTGCACCTGCAGGGACATCTGAGAGAGAGAGTGAAAGGGAAAGAAAGAATATGAAAGAGACCTTTTCAATGAAAATGACAAAAAGGAAGTAATTGAACAAACAACCAAAACAAACAAGAGAATCATAAAGTAGAAAAGAAAAAAATAAAAATAAAAATTAAGAGAGTCATAAAAAATGACCCATCAATAAAAAGAAACAAAGGGACAAGACCCATACATTAAAAGAAAACAAAAAAGGCCCATGAAAAATAAAGGGATTCTGTATTACCGCTGGGTTTTTCAGTGTCCTCCAGGATGCGGTAAACTTTATAAGGCTCCGAAATGTCCAGCTGACTCCGCTCTGAAACCTCATGGAAGTCTGTGCTCTTGTTGAGGGCGCAACGGAGTCGAGTTTTCCATGCGGATGGATCCGCCTTATCCCTGCCCTCCCTATGCTTTCCCTTATAAACAGCCCAGGCCTGGAGCAGAAATCACACACATATCAAAACACATGGAAAACAGAAATCCAAAAAACAAGACATTCAGAAAACATCCAGAAAACAAGAAGCTAACAAGTGGCATCAGATCTTTCAGTGTGGCATTCAAGTCTTATAACCTCTATTAGAGCAGAATGACATTAAGGCACTAAGGAAAATCAGAGAATCAGTTAGAAACTTTGTTCATTTTAATTCTATAGTACTTAGCAACAAGAGTGGCATTTGATCAGCAAGACAAGAAGGCAAGTGCAGAGGTATTTGGTGGAGTCACAATGGCATTTAAGCAGTCACAGTGGCATTGGGCAGCACAGAGGAGCTTTAGAGTGTTAGCATTTGAGTGGCATCTACGTAGACTTTGAGAGAATCAGAGTATCGGTGAAAAGCTTAGCTATATTTAATTATATAGCATTTACTGGCCCAAGAGGCATTAGAACAGTGAGTCTTCATGGCATCTAAGTATTCATAGTGGCATAAGCCAATTCAGTGGAGCAGTAAAACAGGGTCTTAGCATAACATTAGAAACATATTTGACTGTCTAACTGACAATAATGTGGCTAGTGTTAGCATAACATTAGCTAAATCAAAGCTAAACTTGAAGTGCAATTACACATCAAAGTGTAAAGTGGGGCATCAGGGCAATCAGAGTTGTATCAGAGTGGCTTTGGGGAATTAGGGTATTAGAGTGGGCGAAACTGGCATATAAGTGTGGCAGTGAGACTGACACTGGGGTGTTGCATTAGTACAGTAAATATGGCGTAAAGGCAGCAAGAGTTGCATTAGTATATTTAGCATTAGTACACGGTGTATGGCATTGGCACAGTAAATAAGGCATTATTACAGTGAGTATGACAATAATACAGTAAATATGGCATTAATACTGTGAGCATGACATTAGTACAGTGAATAAGGCATTGGTAAAGTGGGTATGGCTGTAGCGCAGTGAATATAGCATTAGTGCAATGAAATGTCTTGTAGTAAATATATAGAATGAATATTACATTTCTACAGTAAGTATGTCAAGTGAATGGTACATTACTACTGTGAATATGACATTAATACAGTGTTATGGTATTATGCAGTGAATATGATATTAGTGCAAAGAACATGACAGTACAGTGACTATGATGTTAGAATTTGTTATGGCATTAATGCCGTGAATATGGTATTAGTGCAGTAAATATGACATCAGTACTGTGTTATGGCATTACTGCATTGAATGTGGTATTGGTACTATGAGTTCGGCGTTCGTCTAATGAGTATTGCATTAGTCCAATGAAAATGGTATTAGTGCAGTGAATACAGTAGAAATGTGAATATGGCATTAGTACTCTGAAGATGGCATTAGTATGTTCAATATGTTATTAGTACAGTAAATATGGCATTAGTATAATGAATAGGGTATCAATACTGTGAATATGGCATTAGTATAATGAATATAGTATTGGTACAGTAAATATGGCATTAGTATAATGAATAGGGTATCAATACTGTGAATACGGCATTAGTATAATGAATGTGATATTAGTACAGTAAATATGGCATTAGTATAATGCATATGGCATTAGAACTGTGAATATGGCATTAAGATAATGAATATGGTATTAGTACAGTGAATAGTGCATTAGTATAACGAGCTGAACATTATAACAGAGAATATGGCATTGGTATAATGAATATGGTACTAGAACAGTGAATATGGCATAGTATAATGCAGGGGTCACCAACCTTTATGAAACTGAGAGCTACATCACAGGTACTCAGCCAAAGAAGGGCAACCAGTTTCATATACTAGTGCAGAGTTTACCTAGACTATGAACATGTTTTAAATGCTTTTTTCAGATATTGTCATTTTCAAATAGATATAAATGTAATTGCGATTAAAGAAGAATAGCAACAGGATAAAATTACATGTTAGACGTTGCTCACTGGTGAGTTGTGCTATATTTTGTACCGGTGCGCGGGTTACTCGTGTGGTCCTTGGTGACCCCTGGTATAATGAATATGGTATTAGTAAAGCGGAAATGGTATTAATATAACGGATGTGGTTTTAGTACAGTGAATATGGCATTAGTATAAAGAGTACGTTATATTGCAATAAATGTAGCATTAGTATAGTAAATATGGCAGAAGTATATTGAATACTGCATTGTTCCAGTGTGCGCACGAGGGTTCCTCACCCTGAAGAGCGCTGCGTCCTCGCTCTGCCTGTAGTCTTGCTTGGCCGCGTGTTTCCAGGGGATTTTGAACATGGTTTTCTCCGGGTTCTCCCAGCTGAGCCCGGCGAACTGCCCGCTGTCAATCTGCGCGATCAGCCATTCCCTCAGGCGCATATGTCTTCCTCTGTCCTCCATGACTGAACTGACAAGCTCAGCACCCTAAACTACCACACACACACACACACACACACACGGCAGCTCGCGCGCAGGAACGCGTAACTGAAACTTTGGGACCAGAAAGTACCACGCGACCCCGCGATGAATAACAGACTCCCCAAAGAAAGAACGAACAAAGTAAATTGATTGGGAAAATACTTTAATGAACACTCACGAACTCTTTGGCCTCAGACAGCGCGTGCTGACATGTGTGCGCGGAAGAAGAGTCTTATTAAAGAAGGGAGTCAAAGTGAAAGTAAAACTATGAGCGCAAACGCTTTCGCTTTCCTGTCTGAGGACAAAAATCTTCCACATAGTTCTACCAATCTTCACCCACAAATCGCACCATTTCATAACATACGGCACAAACTGGAGGACAAAGCACATTATATAATGTATGGCAAAAATTGATAAGTAAACATATAATACAAGTAAACATATAATATAAGCATTAACTGTAGGTAAAATCCAAACCATATTATATAAAATAATGTGAGGTCCCACATGTGAATTGGTGTCAGGTGAATTGGGGATTCTAAATTGACCCTGGGTGTGAGTGAATGGCTGTCGTCCGTCCCCCCGGCCAAACTATGCAACATAATACAAATGTTATATAAATAATAAAATGGCATGTTAAATTAATATTCTGTGGTTTGGCGTGAAGCCAGGGAACCACGTGTGAACCTCAGCTAAAAAATAAACGACTGTGGGTTTTTCTGGCCATTTTATATGTTGCTTTGTTTTTCACACCTGAATTTGCCAAACACAGGAAATAATACTTTCACACATTTTACTCTTTTAAATGTTGAAAATAAAGTGCACAAATTGCACAAAAATGTAATCCTAGAAAAGGAAAAACTAGTTGGTGTAGGTTTTCAAGGGCAATACTTCACCTCTTTCTTTTCACGAAATTTATTTTCCAGCAAGCCCCGCCCTGCTGCACAAATCCTGTGCTACGACTGGCTGTTGGCTCGCAATCCGTTTGTCGGAATACTGGTTAAAAAAAAAAAAACAGCTTTTCTGGTATTTTCTGTTTTATCACCCTAAGACAGAGAGCGATTTTGAACTTTTATTTATTACAAATCACTTCTTAAATGTGGCTCCTACGAGACTTTCTGTAATCTCAGCCAGATACTTTAAAATCTTACAAAGCTTTTTCGTTTTTCTCACTGCTCTGATCTTTTTTTTCAGATAATCAGATATTTAGAGATCTAAATGAAAACTTGGTCATCTTATAAATAACCCTGAAATTTGTCCTAGTGATAAAATACAAGTCTCAGAAAGATTTTAGTTCCATGATGTTTTAATGAGAATAAAAGTGCGCACTCAATAAGAACAAGAGCATGTATTGCTGTAGCAGAAGTTCAATTCTGTGCTCTATAACTAACAAAAGCATTAAGCTAAATACTAAACAGGTGAACAGTGGCAAGCCGGGAAGCAGGTTAGCCCTGTTTTTTATATTGCTGGTGGTTTGTCCTCAAAAATGTCTATGTTAATTCCTGTGAATTAAAACAGACTGGCAGACGTCATTGTTGTGCTTGTGGCCAGTATATAAACGCTGTCTGTTCCCTATAGCAATTTCAAATCACTCTTCATTTAATACTGACCATCTACTCACCTAGATTTTGTGTACATCCCACACTCGAGAGACTCATCATGAGGCACATTTCGTCACAAAGGCCTCCTTCACTGAAACCCCTGCAGTTTGCGTTCAGTCCCAACCCATCTACAGTTGATGTCATCAAAACCACCCTTCACCTGACCCTCACTCACATAGACAAAAAGAACACTTATGCTAGAAGGCTTTTCATAGACTCCTGATTGGGAAGTTGAGAATGCAGGGCCTAAACACTTCCATCAGAAACTGAGTCCTGGACTTCCTGAATGGGAGATTCAGTCAGTCAGGACTGGAAGCAACATCTCCAGCAACATCAGGAAGCTAAATCTCAAACCACATCATCAAGTTCACAAATGACACACTGGGAACGATGAGGCAGTCAATTTGATCTCAAGTGGGGACATTGTTGTTACACCTGTGTGCACCATGCATCTTGTGTTTTCAGATTCTGTTACTGCATCTCGCAATCTTGTTGGGTGGTTTACATTTGTATTTGGTGTCGTCCACCAGTGATCAATTTAGTGTGTCTGATATTTTGTCTCTCTGTTACGGTCTGTCTGATAATGGGTCTGATATTTAGTCTGTTAATGTGTGTCTGTTAGTGTATCTTACATTTTGTCTCTCAGTTCATGTGTCTAATAGTGTGGTCTTAATTTTATACATTGTCTGATCATGGGTCTGACATTTTTGTCTCTGTAACAGTGAGACTGATAGTATGTTATTCCTTTATCATTACTTGTTTGTATTTTCTGTCTCTGTATTTATTGATTATTAAATAAACTGTGTTGAGAAACAGTTTGACCTTTTCCTTAATTGTGTGTTCCACATTATACCAAAGATTTCATTACCAAATTCCATACTAGGGTGATGTATTTTTTCTGACAAAGTTTACAAAGTTAGTCATCACCCAATTACTCAGTTTCTGATTACTCATTACCCAATCACTCAATACCCGGTTTTCATTCTGTTTTCTTTCCACATTATGCTTATGACTGCACTGATTTCTACTAAATGGCGATCTGTTGAAGTGTGCTACCTAAAAAACCTAAATCTGTAGGAGATTCTATGATTTTTAACATCAAAACGGAGTCAGAATGTGTCAAGTTTGAGAAATACATGACTACATTTATGAGACACGATATATTCACACTAGAACAGCACTTGAGGAGTTGAGTCGAGGAGGCTGGAATTAGCCGGAGGAAAAAGGAGAAATGAAAGTTGTCAGTGTTGTTTTTTAGACCTGAGTATCGCTCTTCGTTTCTTTTTATGACACAAAGTGACGTTAAAGAGGAAGTGCACCAAAAACAGAACTTGAAATGTTACGAAAAGGTTAACATGTAAAATACATACACAGAAATATAATGTAGATACAAGGATGTATTGTTTATTATAGTACAGTATTCTATAGTATAGTGTAATATACTACAGTATGGTATAATATCGTACAACATAGCAAAGCATAATATAGTATAGTAAAATACAACATAGTTCAGTCAAATGTAGTTTAGTTCAGTGTAGTGTAGTAAAGCATAATGTGGTATGGCAGGGTATTGTATTGTATCAGTATAGCAGAAAACTAAACCGTCTCCACAACTGGCACTGGTCACATTTGGAACTAACCTTATACCCAAGATTATTTTGTTTCCAGACTCCTTAAAACCAGCATATCAATTTATACAAGTTCCCCAAGCAATATTTTTTCCCTAGACAACAGCAGAGGCTCTGCACGTTTACACCAATGCTTTTTGTTTGTTAAGCCATGCACAGACATATGTATGAATCAATCAAGCATAACTAAGCACATCTAACTTAAGGTCTGGACAAATGAAGAAGATACAGGTGCAGATGGTTCCAAATGATCAGGGAGTGATCAGTGTACTGATGGTGCTGAATGCTCCGTTGCTGGAACACCTTTGTCAAGGCAATTCTATCTGTAGGCAATTTGCAGCCTGTTGTTTATTAAAAAATCCAAAAATATCTATTTTTGCACCAAAAAGGTGATTGAATGCACAATATAAAGAATATAAAGTACTATATGTGCAACTCTGTGTGCTGAAGATGCTGTGGCTCAACAATAGGTGAATAATGTACAGTAAAAAACCTGATAGAAGTGAACAGTCAGCTCTTGAATTTGATTATGGAAGCAGAAAAAGGATGAAAGGATCTGAGACACATTGACAAGCTGTGATGTCGATACAAATTAACATCTCCAACACGGCAGGTCTTCACCCTAAAGAAAAGCCTAAAAAACACAACCTGGAGACCAATAATGCCCCCAGAGCAAGCATGCAATAAAGGGGGAACTTGCACTGAGCGCAGCTGGCTTGTATTTTGCCCGATCATGACGCCATCTATTCCACGCTCCCCCTGCTGGTCTGATCTCACACTGCATTGTGGGTCCTTTGTTTTGCTCATTAAGACAGAAATACTGCTGCTATTCTCATTGGCTTCTCAGTTTTCTTCTCTTTAACAATCATATGGATTTCAAACTGTCTGACTTGGGTAGTTGAGACTTGAATTTGATCATCATGACAAATTTTAGACATTGCACTAGCTCATGCATAAGACAAACCAGTTTTAATAAAGAGAAAAGACTTGAACTGGTTACAGTAACTAATGTTAAGTTCTGAGAAGCTTACAGACTCTGATTTCTTTACAGTGCAGGTCTCCAACATAAAATCAGCTGTTTTACACACCATTAACAGCAAATGAGGTTCCACATGTCTCTGAATGTTTATATGGGAGCTGGTGATGGTAAAATGGTCCAGAATAGGAAACCAAATCATTATAGTACTATATTATAGCACCAGAATTCTCTCAAAAACTCCGGAAGAACATTTCATGCATCAGGTGGAGCAACCATTATTTCTGTGAGAGGGTTTTGGAGCAGATATCTGGTTCCATTCAACTTCACTTTTTAAAGTTCTGACTGAGCTTCTCCAGAATATTCAGTTCCCCTCTGAATCTTTCTATTTAAACAGTTAATTATGAAGGAATTTTGTGGCACTCTTTTTTAATGGAACGAACCCTTGAACCCCATTAAAATAACCACTAGAGGGCAGCACCACACCAAAACTCCTCGCTAAACCTCTGCGCGGCAGGCCAGTTGTCTCCAGTCTCACAGACGTTGGACCTACAGTATTCTGCAAAAATTATTGAACTGGTGAACAGTATGCTAGTGGCGCTGAACTTTTATATAGGCAACTTTATCTTTAGGCACTCTGCATTTTGTCCCAGTAAAAGATTAGTTTCAATTTTTTCAGATAATCTATTCAATATGCCATTGATAAGACAACATAGCATCTTTGGAACAATAAGGCCATTCAAAGCAAAATATAAAGAAATGACTTTTGCACCATCACTGAATATCACTGGTAGTCTACATACACTCTGATTAGTATTGATCTGTATTTCATAGAATTTGGGATAATTGCCCTAATGGTGCATATAGAGCATTAGTGAGCACTCTTGTGTGTGGTAAAATGAGAAAATGAATGCTGCTGCAGTTTGGGATTCAGGATTGAGATTTGAGAATTGGAATTGGAATTTGAGATGTGGGGTTGGGATTTCTCTCTTGGAATGTAATTATGTAATGTGGGTGCTTGTAAGTGTGACCAATAATATTTGATTTTATATGAATATTAGTTTATTTTGAACCACTGCTGAACTTTTGCTGATCTTTTCCACATATAAAGCACACTATATTCTATTGTTTGTTCTATAACTAACTGCTTATGCAACATTTGTACTGCTTATGCAACATTGCAGTTTTTCATACAACCAT
>JBBMFX010502165.1:0-16806 GCA_037832545.1 Rhabdalestes septentrionalis
CCACTCTTAATGTTCTTTGACTGCCTCAGTAACAATGACAGCAGGCTCATTTGCACTGCTATTTACTGAAACCTTGAGTGGGAAGAGGACGTCAGACGCACCTCGTGAGACAAATCTGATCTCGCGAGATCTCGTACCACGAGATCTCGTCTCACTCCTATTGCATAACATTTCACTTCTGTCTTTAACAACTCTTTGGTTGCTTTTGTAGTATGCTTCGTGTCATTGTCAATCTGCACTTTGAAGCACAGACCAATGAAGCATATGGCTGAATATGAGCATATAGTATTGCCCAAAACACCGCAACAGATTTCAAATGCAAATAGCACATTTACAAAGAACTTTAAATCTATTCTCTGCTCCTTGTAAATAAGATAGTGAGGGAATAACACATAACTGACCATGGAACTACTGAGCAGCTAAGTGTCCCGTTACTTTTGTCCCGTAAAATATTTTAATTCCTACTTTGGTCACATGATTTGTATGTAAATACCCTGCAGTTAAAGAACATCTTGTTTGTTTCATTTCAAACCCATTGTGGTGGTGTATAGAGCCATAAAGATTAGACATGTGTCTTTATCCAAATATTTATGAACCTGACTCTTACTCACTAACTACAAAAGAACATGGACACACTAATGTTTACCATAACATGTACTCATGACAAAGATGTCTGATTTTACAGGTTCGGAATGATGAAGGAAAAGTCATTCGGTTCCACTGCAAACTGTGTGAATGCAGTTTTAATGATCCCAATGCAAAGGAGATGCATCTAAAAGGAAGGAGACATCGTCTGCAGTATAAGGTGTGTGTATAAGGAGACGATCTACATTTGGTTGTTTTGTAGTAATATTTAATTCCTTCCAGTGTCTTGTGGGAGTAATTTCACTAAAGCAGGTTACTATTTTTTTTTTCTTACTGATTGTGTCTGTTGCTTGTTTTGTATGTCTAAGTTTCTAGAGACAATTAAGCAGCTCCCTTTTGTGACACTTTCTTGTGTTTCTGATACTTAAACCACTTCTTTTACTCTCAAAATGCAGAAAAAGGTGAACCCAGACCTCCAGGTGGAAGTGAAGCCTAGCATCAGAGCCCGGAAGATCCAAGAAGAGAAGATGAGGAAGCAGATGCAGAAAGAGGAGTACTGGAGACGACGAGAAGAAGAAGAGCGTTGGCGAATGGAGATGAGGTGCAAATCTCGATACAGATATTGAGGTTGATATTTGGTTCGATGTTGGGTCTGTAATTGCTTTTCCTCTCTGTAGGCGCTATGAAGAGGACATGTACTGGCGACGAATGGAGGAAGAACAACACCACTGGGAGGAGAGGCGCAGGATGCCTGATGGTGGATATCCACAGGGCCCACCTGGACCCCCTGGTCTCCTTGGGGTGAGGCCTGGAATGCCCATGCCACAGCCACAAGGACTTGTGGTTAGTCTTTCACAAGATAGAAGCACTTTAGAATGGCCATTTCTGTTAAATATATAAATAAAATATATATATATATATATATATATATAATATTTCTCTATCTCTTGCGGACATATAATTCAACTTAAAGTGCTTCAGTGTGTTAAGTGTATAAGAGACAAAGAATAAAATGATAGAGCATGTATTTGGTAAAACAAAACGGCGGTTTGGTCATGGTATCAAAACAGATAATGAACAAATAATATATTAATATAGATTTCATAAAGAAATGATTCTTTATTCTGAATGAACTATGTGAAGCTTTAATGCAAAGCAGTGAGTAGGAAACGTCACATGTGCAACAAATAATATAAATATATAAATGGAAAATAAATTTTTAGATATATTAATCCTAGTAACATGTTACACGTGCCTTTGAATAAAACATACATATTTATTACTCTTCATGACTTCATGTGATCTGTGTTGTTTTAGCCCCCACGTCGCCCGGATTCCTCCGACGATCGTTACGTGATGACTAAACATGCAGCTATTTACCCCTCTGAAGATGAGCTCCAGGCCATCCAGAAGATTGTGTCCATTACAGAACGTGCCCTGAAGCTTGTATCAGATATAATTACTGACCAGGACAAGGGCAAAGAGGACGAAAAAGAGAAAAAAGAGCCTCCCAAAGACCGGTAAATCAAGTTGCTTTTGCTGTAGGACTTTTTGTATCTCTTTACTACTTGCATTGTTACTTGTTGGGAGCTTCATGTTTTCTTTCCGGCATGCATTGCTGCAGGTCTTTCTTACATGAACATAATTATTTTTGAGTTTGAACCTGTTTTTCAAATTGGGCAGTAAAATACCTTATACTACAATTAGTAGAGCACTCTAATCTAGGGCCTCCCGAATGAAAACTGAAAATTGTATTACTTCTGTGAGGCCCTCTAGGGACTGTCTATTTGGTAGTCCTTCTCCATTTACTTTTGGATTCCTCTTCCATTTTAACAGAGCATTGAAGGGAGTGATGAGGGTTGGCGTCTTGGCCAAAGGTCTGCTTCTGCGGGGGGACAAGAATGTCAACCTTGTTCTCCTGTGCTCTGAGAAGCCCAGCAAGAGTCTGCTGTCACGCATCATTGAACACCTTCCTAAACAGCTTACGGTACTTATGTAACTGTATTTTTTGTATTAGCCCTTACCCAAACTGGTAAAGAAATGGCAACCATGGGCTCATTATGTTCTGCTTATCATACTAATGTGCTTTTTAATTAAATTATTTAATTGTCAAAAAGGATATACTTGGTTTTATTTAAACAATTCTTTAGTGAATTCACTGTGAACTGAAACAGATATTATAGAAATTACAGAAGTTATGTTAAAGTATTATCTGTTGGAGTATTGTCTCATTTTATTAGTCAGCAGAAAACAACAAATTATGTGTCATGATACTAGTTGGTTCCATCTACCACTGTTGTACAAATCAGTGTGTGTTATTTTTAAGCTGGTGACACCAGAAAAATATGAAGTAAAAGGATCAGTCCAAGAAGCTGCCATCATCCTGACTTCCGGTGCTGAACCCAAGATGCAGGTGACCATTACGCTGACATCGCCAGTAATTCGAGAGGAGAATGCCCGTGATGGAGGTTGGATGAGACTTTGTTCATTTACCTCAACCACCTATCAAATAATTTGACACATTGATTTGATGCCCTAAAGAGCCCTTCTGCTGGCACAAAAGAGAGGCTATCAGAACCGAATAATATTATGTTTGAGCATCTTTTGAAACCGAGCGTGTTTTTGCTCCTGGGTTGAAGTTGAAATAATATAATATGAAGTATAAAACCTGGTTTGTGCTTGAGCTTGTTCACAATGTGAATGGGAAGAAAATTATTTCAGTGCCTTCAAAAGCCTTAAAAACTGTAGAATATTTTAATACAGTGAGCTTATTTAAATTGTGAAAGCAATTTGCTTTTCTTTTTTAAGTACATTTCATTCATGCTTAGCTAAGCATACTGATAAATGTTGACCGTCTTCCTGAAAGAGATATTTTGAAGGCAATTATGCTGTGGAATAGTTTTACGTTTCAATTAAACATCACCTGTTTTGTGGTGTGCATATTCATATTTGTTGTAGGGATAGTGCGGGTTCGGCCATTTGACAGTTCTCCACTACCAGGTTTTATTGGTCTTGTTTTAGTGAACTAATGGCCAGCAGTGTTGCTCAGGGACCTCTTTTTGTAACACCTCTCCAGTGCTCTTGAAACTGTCCCCAAAACAAGCATGATAAGTGTTTTGCATTGTGTAAGTTTAGTTAGTCCTGAGTAAGATTAATTTTTGTTTCCTGTGTTCCAGGGGATTCTGTACTTTGTTTATTGAAATACCTAGGCGTAATGTTTATTTCCTTGATTCCTAGTCTTTCAACTACAAGTATTAGAATTTCGTGAGAAAGTACTGAAAGGATTTTAGATATTTGTTGGGAAGCATGTTAATGTCCCCACAGGAAACAAATGTTTTATCTGTTGGTGAGAAGATTCACCGTTCTGAGGTCCCTTGTTCCAAAATGAAAGTGCTCCCCTGAGTGAATCTAGCCACCTTACAATGAATGATACGATTTGTTCATAAGCTTTTTACTAATACACTCTGTCTTACTCCAGAAACTAAAATTGGGGACTGGGACAAAAAAGAATTAGGAAGTTTGGCAATTCCTCCTTGTCTTGATTATTTGCCAATGGAGAGTTTAAGTAGAAGCACTTGAAATAATGTTAAACTTGGGCCACAAGTCTGCGCTCTGTCACCATTCTGTTTGGATCCTTAGGGGAGTATCAGTAAGCTTTTGGGAGGAAGGCTTTGTTAGAGGAATCTTTGGTTGGACATGGGTTTTACAGTCTTCGGTATACAGTGACTTATGGGGGTTTTCCGAACCCACACTGACAGGTATGCATGCAGTGATGTCCTAACCCTCTTGCTGGGAGCTTCATGTTTTCTTTCCAGCACGCATTGCTGCCTTCATGTATCCAAAGCTTTTACGAGTCCAGCCAAAAGCCTCCTTGCATTCTGAATAACTTGTTTCCCATCTGAGGCTACGTCTACCAGCTCCGGAAGGATTTTTGACCAAGGTCCCTCTCCCAACCCCCTCACCCCCAAACACTTTGCCACACCTACCATTGCCAGAGGGTTACACCAAGCACTCCTCTACCACAGACATTCTACATTTTCCTTGATGTACCCTTTTTGTTCCACACTCAAAGCCATAGTAGCCCTTCATCGTCCTTTGCTTAAAAAGAAAAAAGTATGCTATTACTTTTTAATTAGAATGCATTTTTAAGGGGTTTGTCCAAATGTCATAATTTCATTTAAGTCCTGAAGTGGATATGTAAACAGGGAGAGGCAGCTTGTATTCCAAGGGTTTGGGCCAAAAAATACAACCAGCATCCAATGCTAAGCCTACGATTGTAACCGACTTGCCAGAATACCTAAAATTGTTCATAAAGTAAGCTCTGTATTTGTCTCTTAGAATTATATTAATTTGAAGGATATACTGTACATTTAGAAACTGAACTGTGATCCTTGTCATATTTAGAAAGACAATATTTGAGTAATATAGTGCGATACTGTGCAAATTAACTTATTTAACTGCAGGCCAACCCTGGACAGTTCAGTGTTGATTTTTTTTTTGCAAATTAACAGGAAAAAAATCTGCATCAAATGCCATGAGGTAGACCAATTATTTTTCCACAACTCCATAATCTGCTTTAGTTGTGCAAATTTGAAATTATGAGATTTTAGTTAGACCCCTCAAGAAGAGCTGTAGACATGCGTGAAGTTGGCAAGACATTTCTAAAGAATTGTTGCTACACACCCAACAGTATTATCTTTATTCGAGTGCCTATCCAGTGGTTTGGTTTTAATTGGGGTATTCATTATAGCTGTGCAGATCAGGATGGCGTTCTTTGTCGAAAGTTTTCTGGCTAATGCTGGATTTTTAGATTTATTGATATGTTGTCTTCAAAATTGAAGGGCTTTAGATAACCATGACCGTCCCCTTTCATTCCTACATTTTCAAAGTTTGTCGGTGCTCCTAACTCCTCATCTGATGCCCTTTTTACACTTGGCATTAAAATGTGTCCAGGATCTGGATATTTCAATGACAGGATCAGGGCAACTAGATCCCAGCACTACTGCATAGACCAGAGGTAGTTGAGCATGCATTATAAGATGTGTTTGTGAATGTAGTGTGGTTAGCTTAGCTTTCATTTGAGTTATTCTTGGGCACCTGTATGCATAGCAAAACTGTGGCTTTTAAAAACAAAACGCCATCTTTTGAAAAGCCATTTGTTGCCAGTCAAGGATGTTACACAGTTCTTCCAATACTCTTGTCAGTACTCATATTTTTCACTTGACTGTTAAACAAAACACAGATGACACTGTCCTGCCATTTTGAAAGTACAAACCCCACACCAGTCTGATTTTTTTTTTTTTTTTTTTTTTAAGAAATGAAATAAACAATTTTTAGGAGGTGATCATATTGCGCTTTGGTCCAATATGATACAGTTGGCTCACAATAATTAGACACTTATGCCAAGTGTAAACAGGGTCAGTGTATCAGTATAGCTGAGCATAAGAAAGTTATGGCTTCCCTAATATGTGATGGATGACCTCCATATATGAAACAGGTGCAAACATAATTGTACAAGGTACAGTAAAATATATGAGTAATCAGGGAAACAACTTGGTATGTGTGGCAATGTGTTCTTAGCAGTCTCTCTGACCTGGTCAAACACCCATTCCTCAACACCATTTGACAATTCGATCCATTTTTAGATGTAACCTTGGGTATGGTGAAAGACCCAGCGGACGTCTTGGACAGGCAAAAATGCCTTGACGCTCTGGCTGCCCTACGCCACGCTAAGTGGTTCCAGGTTCGGAACATCATTTTTCTTTCTTCATGTAGCCTTATGAGATGCATTCTTTTCATTTGCTTGTTTAATTTTAGTCTTTTAAGTTCTTGAGTTGTTGAAATTTTAAACCTCAACTATTTTGTGGGGTATAAAAAGTAATACAAGGATGCTAATGATATTAAAATTACCAGGAATTTATAAAAAGTGTTTATTTTTTTACTGTATTTTTGTCTGGTCTCAACATGCTAAGCATCCTTGCATACATCTGAATTTTTCTTACGAGCATAATGTGAGAGAGTGGGTATATATTAAAAAAATTCCATAAGGCTGCAGAATACCTTTGCAAAAAAGTCATCAATAAGAGCTTTCATGTTGATTGTTCTGTGATTGTTTTTGTTTTTTGTTTTTTTTGTTTGTTTTTTTAGAGTAGGGATTGAGAGGAAAGGAATATCTGATTAGTTTACTGTGTGAAGTTGTTTTATCGGCAAACACACAGGCAAAGTAAAGCAGATTTCCTTGACTCCGTCAGTTCCTGTGCTACTCTTTCAAGACTGATCTTGTGTAAATGAAAGTTTTTGATTGAAATATTTGGAAAACTGAGGTCGGGGTTTACAAGATGACCAAGGAGACATTCCAAGTACATCTTGCAAACTTTGAACTCCTGTACTAACGATGAGGTAAAATACTGCTGGGAATGGCAGCTTATTTATAAGCAATGGCAAAAGGGTCTATAAAATAAGCAAAAGCTTCCATTGTGAACAGTAGTGTTGCACCTCTTTTGGAGCCCTATATATTCCGTATGACTTCATGTAAATGTTGGTTCTTGTCACTAACTAATTTGGCTTTATTACACCAAAGGCTAGAGCCAATGGACTCCAGTCTTGCGTGATTGTTATTCGAATCCTGCGTGACCTTTGTCAGCGAGTACCCACCTGGTCTGCTTTTCCCAGTTGGGTGAGTATGAAGACTACAAAGTACTGAATTTTGCTAGGATTGTTGTGCCATTTACCCAGAGAAGGCCTTTTATTTGGAGATCATGAACTGATTCAAACACATGTATAGTTGATTTCTTGCACTGCAGATGTTTATTTTGAAATTCCTAAATTTTATTTATTACATTTTTAAATGTATTCAAGTTTTTGGCATTTATTCAACCTATTGTTTTTGTTTCTTTTGCTGGCATAACTAATTTATCGCAAGACATCATAAATATGTCTTTTACTTAAATCATTTGATTAAAAAGCAACTCAAGCTGAGTCACAGACATCTAGGCTTTGCTGGAAAATCCTAGACAGATTTCTGCATCTTTGCACTTTTCCACAATCTAAATTGTTTCCTGCATGACTTTGCATCTGGACCATGCAGTAGTTTGGGGGGAAACGGTGTTTTACACACTGAATATTGAGTGTTTTCATGTTCAAAGACTTTATTGTGACTTATGTCCAGAGACCCATTAGATAATATGTGCCTTTGCTAAAAAGGGCTTCAGTTAAAAGAGCCTGTAGCAGTATTTTTAGAGCTTTTGTCTTATGTCAGTCCTGATTATTACTGGGCATTTAAAGTACTTTGAGTAACCTCATCATTTTACTAGGGTTATGTGTAGGTCTTCTGAGTTTTATTTCTGTTTTTTGTTTAGAACAGAGCTATGCCCTGAAATGCAGTTTGTGGGAGGTAGACATTGTACAGTGACTTGTGTTTTCTATCCAAGGCCATGGAGCTTCTTGTAGAAAAGGCAATCAGCAGTGCCTCTGGACCAATGAGCCCTGGTGATGCATTGCGACGAGTATTTGAATGCATCGCCTCTGGCATCCTGCTTCATGGTAAGATTGGGCCATTGGAAAAATGCTGTTTGTGGGAGGGGTGTTTCTCCTTAATTTATTTATTTTTTTAACCAACGAATGTAAAGCTTGATTGAAAAACATGGATTAAGTACACCCAATGAAAACTGCATGTGTGAACACATCACTCCTTAGATGTGTATCAGAATGCATCTGATACACTTTGCAAGTATGTGTGTGTGAGTTCTCCATTTTGTACTTTTTTGCCTAGTCAAGTGTTTAATTGATGCCTGAATAGT
This sequence comes from Rhabdalestes septentrionalis, assembly GCA_037832545.1. Taxonomy (NCBI): domain Eukaryota; kingdom Metazoa; phylum Chordata; class Actinopteri; order Characiformes; family Alestidae; genus Rhabdalestes; species Rhabdalestes septentrionalis. The sequence continues at coordinate 8,385 of JBBMFX010502165.1, forward strand.
CTGCACAGTTTTGCTCTTGTGTAATTATTGGTTAGTTCTGCTATATAGTAGTAACATGCCTAGGCCCTGAAACAGCAAGCCACCTCAAACCACAATTTTCCCACTGGTATGCTTATTAAGGAGTTTTCAGCCTTAGGTTTGCAGCAGATGTGACGTGAGTTAATGGAAACATAGGAGCAGAACTTGTGTGGCCAGGTGTTCTCTGTCCAGGTTAATCTGGTCTTGTTTATTCTCTTTGTAGACAATGTACCATTCTGTACAATTTCTCTGAGAGAAATTGCTTTGGTTTTTTGCCAGACACAGGCGCTTGATTTCATAATGATGCTAACACACAGCTGCCATATTAAGATCAAAAGAGATCAAATGTTCTCATTTTAGGCCCCTCTAGTTTACATACAGCCATGGAAAAAGAAAGGGACCTTCTTTTTTTTTTGCCCCATAGATTTTTTTTATTGCTTTTATAATTGTGTGAGTGTCTGTTAAAATTTGCATGTCAATATTGTTTTATATTTTATGGAACACTATTAAAACAATTATTATATACCTCAGCAGTGTTAAACTACACAACACGCTGCCATTATTTTACAATTGCAACAATTAAAATAATAATGTTAAGTGCATCCTGTGTTCATGGGTGAGCTCTATTTCATCCCATTAGCAAAGTGAATCTGTTAAGTTATCTGTCAGGTATGGAGCTGCTGGAACACATATGGAGGCATTTTCACACAACTCATAGCAAGTTCATAAAAGAATAGAAACGTGTATATAAGAGGAAAGTGGTCTTACTTACTTCTGTCTGTATGTCATTTATTTATATATATATAGAAATATTTCTCTAAAATATTTCTCTTGATGCCAGTTGATGAAGGTGGACTAAACTTACTACAAATTGCATCAGTGAAAGATGTTTCTTTTTCCACACTAATCATGGCTCTTTTTCCCCCGTGCTTTTTAGGGGATTAAGAATTTAGAATTCTTTTCATATTAGCATAATCAAAGTGGGGCATTCCCTGAGGTGCTTTAGATAACTGTACTGTAAATGAAAGACTACTATCTTTTTTGCAGGTGGTCCAGGGTTAATAGACCCATGTGAGAAAAATCCCACAGACACACTGGCTGCCATGGAAGAACAACAGAGAGAAGATATAACATCAAGCGCTCAGGTAAACGTACAACAATTATACACTCCTGTGTCCTATAAACATGATTTTCGTGGCTGATAAAATAAAATAAGATCTATTCAATTTAAGATGTACATTTTGTCACCAGATACGGATATAATGCCCCTCCCCAAAATAAATGTAATTAATCCGAATTATCTGTCAGTAATAAACTAAGCAAATTGACAGACCATAAATTGAGGGCTTGAAATGTCATAATTAAAAAATAAATAAAATAATGGACGAATTCTTTTAAAACTGTTTTTGAAATGTTTCAGTTGGATTTCAACACTACGTTAAACTCAACATGTAGTTAAATAGTACATTTTAAAAAATAATTTGACCACAGTACATTTTCCAGTCCTTTATTTTATGCATATTCATCCATGACCTGTGTGACTGAGTAGTTTTACAGCAGACCTTCTTGCACAGGTATTTTATGTGTAATTCAGATCATTGTATGTGTATTTTAAGAAAACTATTGACATGCTGGTATTTGTTTCCACAGTTCGCTTTGAGGCTGCTGGCATTCCGTCAGATCCACAAGGTTCTAGGCATGGACCCCTTGCCTCAGCTGAACCCACGTTTCAGTATGCGGAACAATCGCAAGAGAAGGCGTGACAACAGTGATGGCACTGATGGCTTTGAGGGTGAGGGCAAGAAGGACAAGAAGGATTATGATGGCTTCTAAACTTTTACAAGCTCCACAGACTTGCCTTTGTCCATTTTGAAATTCTGTGTATGACAGTGGTGGAGAAATCAATTCCTGTAGGTCTCTGCATGCCTGTAACTGCCCTAGAAATTGTCTGGTGGCTTGTAAAAAGCCATTTGCAGAGCGTCCCATTGTCGCTCAGCTTTGATATTAGTGCCCTTCAAAGACCTACAGTGGCAGCTGGGGAAATGCTTAGCTGCATCATGACGTGCTATGATTTACTAAAGCATTTAATACATGCAATATTTTGCTGACACAGACTAAAGGAGTCATTGGTTAAATGTACTCCAGTCATTCGGGATTCTCAACTGGTATATGCTTATTTTGCTTGTGCTAAATGTATGTGTAAATCTTGATGTTTGTACCCTCTGGAAACACTAGCCGGCTAGTCTTGTGGCTTCTTACTTTTTCCATTCAAAGAAATGGACCTAAAAAGCACGCATGTAAATTTTAAAGAAAATAAATAATGAAGGTCTGGCTGCATTTATGGCAAAATCAGTTTCAGAAAACTGTTAAATCTCAGTCAGGTTTTGTCCTTTTTTTTCTAATCTGTTAACCTAATGGAGCATTTTTTAAGAGGAGTTGGCTAAAAGAAAACTAGTTGGCAGCAGATTCAACTTTGGTTGTTTTTAAATTACTATAACAGACTTTTGCAAGGGAAATCTTTGCAAGTGTAGTGCTTTTGTTTTTGTTTTTTTCTTCCTTTTTTATTTGTGATTGTTTTTGGAATGAGACATTCCTCATAACCACAGAACCTAAGCTAAAATGTGACCCAGTTGTTTATTTGTCGTGTTGTGATGAATGTGACAACACTGACTCAACATTTGAAGCCTAGAAGCATGAGTCCCGTAGTGCTAATATGTCCTGGGGATTGGCTGTAGCCTTTAGTTATTGGTGAAGCACATCCCTGAGTATTCAGCAAACAGAAATATCCTGAGCCTCCTCTTATTTGTGTTGATACGAAGTGATGAGAAGCTGAGCTTATTCAACGGATAGACTACGAGTGTGTTTCTGATTTTCCACAGGCTTTTGTTGCATAACTGTGTTGCATTTTCTAAAGACACTGATCCCTGAGAGCAGACTTGGGTCATATAACCATGAGCTTCCCCTTCATAATAGCCCATTGTTTTAACACTTTTCAAACCAAACCGACCAAATATGTCAAAGCATGGTGATGAAGACCACAGAATTTGCATACGACAGTGATACTTTGTATTGCTTCTCCTTTACAAGATTTGCAACGGAAATAATACACCCTGAAGGAACTGCTTAATTCCAGACTGAAAACTAGGTAGTAGTTTTTGACCCAAGTCTGCCTAAGCTTTGTGTTTTATAGTGTTGTAATCCCTAAGTGTATCTGTGTATATAAGCATATATGATCATATGTAGCTATGTGTGGGCTATGTATGATCTCTAATATATGACCATATATCTTGCAAAAGATTTTCAAAAAAAGTCTGTAAAATCTTATGGAAGCATGGCACTGTTTAAGTTCTGTTATTTGATAGTTTGTTTAGGGTTTTTTTTTTTTGTTTGTTTGGGGTTTTTTTTCATCCGTTTACAGATGAGCAACTGCTATCCCCTTTTTCCCTGGCTTAACAGTTTCTAGTTTATTGAGAATCTATTGAAAAGTAAAACACATGGGGGTTAAAATGTTATGTCAGTGTTGTAATTGCAGATGTAGATCTATCCATTTGCCAGTCATTCGCTGTTACGGTACTACTGCATAACAATAGACATAATAAACATTTACAGAATCAATATTTTTGTTGTTTTAATTTGATGTATGTGCACTCGTGTAGAGTCTTATCATGGCTAAAATTGATGAGCATTGGTGTTAGGCAAACATCCTCACCCTCCTATGTTTTTGTTCAGTGCAACAAACTAAGCATGTTTTTCAAGGAGAGGAAGGATGTGTGGAGGGACCATCCGGCCTGATTTCGCTGATGATGGGCAGGAAGTGACTGTTACTAACTTCTGAAGTGGAAAATAACCCTATTGTATCCCTATTAAGGAATCCCCTGAGTAAATGTATTTACACTCTTGGGTTGTGTTTAGGGCTTGGAATTTAACGCGTTAATTAGATTAATTAATCACAGAATAAAAATTATGCGTTAATATTTTTAACGCTTTAAGCTCTGCCACTAGTTGGCAGACATGTAGTACTTCAATTCAAGACCAAAAATACGTCATCATACGAGTCCCAAATCACTGCTGCATGAGCAGCCAGAGAGTGCAGTTCGGTTCACAGCACGCGAGGAAGCTTATGAGATTTGGAAGAAAAAAATGCCAAAATGGCTAAAAGTTTTCCTGTGATGTCTTGTTAATGTTTTTTTGCCGATTCTGAAGGAGATTATTTGCCTTTTGGAAAATACGCTTGTGTGTCTCCCGGTGCAGCTGCGCAGCCATGCAAGGAGAGAGTGATCATTCAACACTTTGCCCATCGAAAAAGAGGGTAGCAGTGGTGAATCGCAGTGTATGAGAGGTATTGGTCGAGCTAGAGGCAGCAGGAGAGGGGCAAAACTGGGCCGGAATTAGCCGTAGCATTTAGCTCTATCTACCCAGACCTCCAGAGGGGCGGAGTCTCAGCGCTACATGGCCGTAGTGTTTGTGAGAGAGCTGGGAGATTTAGGAGAGGCAGCAGGGTGATCTGGGTCTGAATAGGGCTGGAAATAGCGATGATGGTGGTGGCTGGGTTTATTTGAGAAATGAGGAAGTGTGTCAAAACTTACAACTGTCATATACTGTAACCTATTTCATAGGTTTGGTTCAGTCAGTGATAATGTCATGACCATTGTAGCCTAAGTTATAGATTTGTTTTCAATAATAAATGGTAAAGAAAATTGCTTCATTGAACATGTGTGATTAAATGCGATTAGTTAGATTAATTAATGAACTCACCTTGTAACTAATTAGATTTTTTTTTAATTATTGCTTGACAGCACTAGTTGTGTTATAATACCTCAGTTTGGCTAACTTGGAAAAGGGTGGAATTGATTGGGTTCTTCCGTTTTCTTTAAAGTGTCCATTTGTCATACGAGAACAGGCCACATCACAGTGTGAAGAATTAAACTCTATCTATGCATTTGGCCCATTCATCCAAGTGAAGCAGTGTGCATCCAGGAACACAGTGCGGGCAGTACCTTGCATATAGGTCCCATGATATGTTTTTATACATGTCTTTGTGGTTCCCTAATACTATATCTGAAGTCTCTTTCCGAAATTCAGACTTGGTGCAAAATTACAGCAACTTCGAACCAGTTCCACAATGAGATTTTCCAGTGATGTCCCATTTCTATGTCCATAGCTTTACAAAAGATAAACGTTCATTAGTTCCACAAGTGGGAAATTTGTGGATTTCTAAGTGGACAGTACATTTACAGTTAATTAAGAGCAGCAAAAAAACTATAGAATAGAATAAGTACTATGTCATAATATAGTCTAAAATAAAAATGCTCGACAAACAGTCTAAATATGTACAGTATAAAATCTTGGAATAAAGTGTGTATGACTGGGTTGTAGAAATATACATATATGTATGTAAACTAAGGAGACTAAATTGCACATTTTAGTATAAAATATAGTATAAAATAAATGTTCAGATGTACAGTCTACATAAATTAGTATAAGTAGTAACATAGTATTAGTAGCTTCACCTAAACATTGCACATATTGTAATATAAAAATTACACATTGTAATATTGCACATAAGATGTGCAATTGGTGTGTATTGTGTATTGACCTGTGTATTGGTGTGTATTGGATGAGTGTGTCCGTCTGCATGTCTGTGGTCATTTGAAAAGTCTTTGTTGTAGAGTCTGACAGCAGTTGGAAAAAAAGACAAGCGGAATCTCTCCGTTCCACATCGTGTTTGCTGCAGCCTTCCACTGAAGGAGATGCTCAGCCTTGTCAGAGTCTCCGACATGGGGTGGGAGATGTTGTCCAACAGGGATGACAGCTTAACCACCATTCTCCTGTCACTCACCACCTCCACTGGGTCCAGAGGACATCCCAGAACAGAGCTGGCCTCTTTCTGTCCCCAGCAGAGATGCTGCTGCCCCAGCACACCACACCATAAAAGATGGCTGAGGCCACCACAAAGTCATAAAAGGTCTTCAAGAGTGGGCCCTTCACTCCAAAAGACCTGAGCCTCTGCAGCAGGTACAGCCAGTCCTGCCCTTTTTGTAGAGGATGTTTGAGTTATGAGTCCAGTCCAGTTTATTGTTCAGATGGACACCTGTAATTACCTGTACCTGTAGCTCTCCACTGTCTCAATCTCCATGCCCTGGATGTTCAGTGGTTGCAGTGGAGAATGTTTGTGCTTGCGGAAGTTTTTTCCAGGTTTTTCCAGTGTTGACCTGGAAGTAGTTTTGCTGGCACCAGTCCACAAAGTCCTGGGTCATTTCTCTGTACTCCTTGTCGTCCCCATCAGTGATGAGGCCAATGATCGCAGAGTCATCTGAGAACTTCTGCAGGAAGTGGTGGGTGGACTTGTGAGTTAAGTCTGCAGTATAGATAGTGAAGAAGAACAGTTCCAGAACAGTTCCCTATGAGGCCCCCATACTGCAGAGGACCCTATCGGACACAGCCCTGGCTTCTCACGTACTGTGGTAGGTCGCTTAGGTAGTGTCCAAGTTGTGATGTGATGGTCCACTTCTGTGTACTCCAGTTTGTCACGATTGTGGGTAGAATTGTATTGAGAGCAATGGAGAAATCAAAGAACATGATTCTCATAGAGCTCCCAGCAGTCCCCAGGTGAGAGAGGGAATGATGCAGGAGGTGAATGATGGCATCGTCCACTCCAGTCCCTGGCTGGTAGGCAAACTGAAGTGGGTCCAATGATGAGTTCACCATGGGCTGGAGCTGAGACAGGACCAGCTGCTCCAGGGTCTTCCTTCAGGTGGGATGTCAGAGCCACCAGCCTGTAGCTGTTGAGGTTCTTGAGATATGGGGTCTTTGGCACTGGTACCACACAGAAGATTTTCCTGAGTTGTGGAACTCTCCCTGGCATCAGGCTCAGGTTGAAGGTGAGCTCTCCACCACTCCACATAGTTGATCTGTGCAGGACCTGGCAACCCTTGGGCTGATGCCACCTGGACCCACTGCCTTCTTGGTTTCACATTATAAGAAGGAGGGTGGAGGGATGTGGGGCAAGTTGGGGGAGGGGCCAGCTTGCAGAACCATGTGACACTATTTTAGTGTATAGCAATTGCTCATAGACAAACAGCAGCATGGTTGTCCAAACCACAAAGCAGTACAATACTCGAGTTAATGTGTGTATTCACACACCATTCACACACATACCTGATGCTATTTACCTTTACATTCGCAACAGTATTTTGTTTACTGGGCTGTGAGCGGCAGAGCTAATGTTACGACCACAATCTAAAAAGCTACGCAACAATATACAGCAGAGCAATTATATAGTGTTAAGTTGACTTGAGAGTTGGCACTGATCCAGACTTAATTTTCAGCTGTTCAGCAAAACGAATTATTTATGTTTAATATGAGGGGTCCAAACGAAAAATTATGAAATGTGAGGGGGACATGTCCACCTCTGATTGAATGGCAATGACGCCCATGGCACCCAGCAACTGCCATGCTTCGCTTGTTTGCAAGCTATGACAGTTGGTGGAGCTAATTTTTTAGGGGAGGGGTGCAAAATACTCTGAGCACTCCAAGAACGAGAAAGGGGCGGTAACCGTCCCCGTATGACGTTATGTCGGCCAAATTCCAGATCAGGCCATCTGAGCCGTCGCTCCTGAATGGGGAAGCAGGATGACCAAAGCATTATTTACACCAGTGGCGGCTGCGCAAAGACTACAAGGGAAGCTTTGCTTCCTGTAATATGTCAGAAAATAAATGTCGTATTTATATAATTTTTAGATTGAGTTCAACTTCATGACCAGCACGTTCAGAATAAGGTATTTATTGTAGATTGTTTGACTCAATTTTCTTTTTACAAATTTCCGTGCAGCACAGAGCATTAACCCCCCCTGAAGCCCAGCTTCACTGCTGCTCTACGGACGCTGGCAGAGGGGCGTCTCACTGAAGAAAAGCTGGACAGAAAATCGTCACTTCCAGGGAAGCTCAGCTTCTCTGAGAGTCAATGGAACAGTGGGCGGGCCAGGACACTGGTGATGATTGGAGGAGCTGCCTAAAGGGTGGAAACCTTTTTTGATTGACAGGATATTTTAGTTTGGAGATTCACGCTCAGTCCCAGCGGATCTGCGAGAGAAGTTGTGAGGCAACCTGCTGCATGTAGCGTGTTTTTTGCTGGTGATATAAACAATTTCCATTTGAACATATAATTCTATAAATAAAAACATAATTGCCGCGTTCTTGAATTTGTACCTCGTTTCATATTGTAACGGAGTTGAGATGGGGAGGGCTCTCCCACCATGCACTGCTCCCTCCCCGAACTGTTTATTGTTCGCTCTGTATGTTATTTGGGGTTATGTTGTGTGTTTGGGTTAAGGTGTATTTGTGTGTGTTTGGTGTGTTATTGTGTGTTTTGGGGTTGCTTTGGGGTTGTTTTATTGTGTTTTAG